>PNEQ01058910.1:0-18427 GCA_003012365.1 Medauroidea extradentata | reverse complement strand
ACAATACAGTGGCGGCAGCGCTAAAAGGCCTCCTCGGGTGCCGCATGGATTGTATTACTCCATGATAACCACCTGCGCCCAGTATCGGGTAACCGAGAGAAAATATCGTGATCTGGAATGATCCTGTTCCCTCTTCTTCTCTCTGGGTGGTGCTTGACATTGAAGCAACATCTTTCCAGGAGGTTGGAGAACAGAGACCTGCCGAGATAATTCGAGAAGAAGGAGAGTGGGGTACATAAGGGGGAGCTGCAGCAGGAACGAGAGAGTTTTTGCTGGCAGGTGCCTAGTGTGATCTGAAGTGATAGTGACGAGTACTGTATTGCGACGACTGTTCAAGGGCGTCCAGCGAGTGGGACCACAGCAAGTAGGAGGAAGAAGGTGATTATAGGCCAGAAAGATTCTGCGGTATTATTTCTTTGGGTCCACCATTGTGAGTGACTAGTAACCTTTCAATAGACAGAGAACTTGTGTAGATGTATTTTTTTTATCCTTTATGTAAGTAGTAGTTGTTTCTTCTGTTTGCCATTTATTGTGATAAATCTTTATAGACATAGATTTTTTTTTGTATATACAGTTGTAAATAAACTAGATTAGCTTTATTTTCTTTATTTATATCAAAGACCTCCATCCCCAAACGTACCTAGCCCGCAAGCTTGTATCAATAGTTTAGAAGCATAAGAAAAATATAAACAAATTAATTGAAAAGTTTCCTCATTAAATTACACAAACATATTTACACAACAAGAAGAAAATATAGCTCAACTCAAGGAAATGTTTCAAGGAGACGAAGAGGATTACAGAAGAACATCATTCTGTAAAATTCCCAATAAATAAAAAAAATCAAATTTCAAATCAACAAATGGATGAAGCTGAACTGTAAGTAGAACATATTTTAGCACACCAACAATTACACACCATGTACTTTCTCTTGTATTTCTCAACATCTTGACAATATTTAATCATTCAAAACAACACATCTCTTGTAGGTAAGGTAGGTCAGCTGAATGTGCGTAGATCCTCAAAACATTTGGTTAGTCGATAGGTCAGTAGATGAGCAACAAAATTTATTAGCAATTAGCTTCAAATACTAAGTGGTCATGTTCATAATTACGTTGAGTTGTCTCATCGGAGGTAGCATGTATACGGCGTAAAATAATAACAGTAGCTCTGCGGTGGTATAGGTTCTTCACTCAACAGGCGACTAATAAATAATCCATCAATAAGCGAATGCTTCACATAAGCATCAGCTTAGGCTGTTCACAAAATATAATTCCTCCAATACATTAAATACTCCTCTTAATTTCATAATAAAATCTTAAACAAGATATTGGTGAACTCAGAAAATTCGCTGTTAGCTTCAGCTTCACAAAAAAAAAATCTTCACTTTGTATCGTGACCAAAATCACAAGTGTTGACTGACCTACTACTTAAGGTCTTAACCAAACTAACTTAACTTGAGGTAGAGGTATTGTTAGATTGACACACATAAGGACGCAGCTGGGTGATATTGTATCTACCTGCAGGTGTTCCATCAGTAGTAACCAATTCATAACTGTTGTTTTGCACGATGTTGTGAATGAAATAGGGGCCTTCAAAAACTAAAAATAGCTTTTTGGTGACATTATCAGGTAGATAACTTGTAGGATTGGTGCGTCGAAGTACCATGTCTCCCACAGAAAATTTATTCTTCTTACTTAGTTTCTGTGACTTACGTCTACTTTCTGTAGCTGTAAATAACCTCTTCTGGACTAGATTAAGTATTTCATCTCTCAACTTGACTTCATCTTCCTGAGGTAGCTGTACCTTCAACTGTGGTAGCATAGATGATACGTTCAGAGCCTCAGCACGGTGGTTAGTGAGAATTTCGTAGAGGTGCATTTCTAGCAAAATATCCCTGGCTGCTAGATGTTTTAGGTGACAAAAATACGTTAGATTGTGTACTTGTATTTGTAGGTAGAACATATTGATTGGCTGGACTCAATGAAGTGGACTGGCTTACCCACTGTTTACTTGAGTTCTGCTCAGGTACAGGGTTAGTTGTCAGCTGGTTTAGTTGTGTTGCAGGCTGCCAACGAAAATTTCCACTGCGTGTAGGTGTTGTGGGTGGTGAAGGTACCTTTTGTTCCTGAGGTTCTTGCGATGACATAATGTACAGTGTACCGGACTCGTGTAGGTAGGCATTAAGCTTGAGGTCTTGGTTGTGTAGACCATTGCTACGCCTCCTGTTAGTGTTTCCCTGATTATTACATCTGCCATTTCTGTAATCAGGTTGGTACCTGTGTCTTCTCCAGTTCTGATAGTTTCTTCCTCCACGACTCCTGTTGTTATTAAACTGAGCCCTTTCTTGTAATTACCTTGTTGCAACAATGTGTTCACCCTGGGTGCTCTATAATTATTCTGATTATTAGGGTTAGACTGTTTATGTTGGTAATTCGGTTGTCTTTGGAAGTTGTTGCCAGCCCTATTGTGTTGTGTTTGTATATCTTGTCTGCTGGGCTGTTAATACAAAGGTTGTGGTGAATTAATACTACCAGATCTTTCGTTTTCCGGACGCCGATAACTGTTCTGTTGTATCTCAGACTGGTCTACTTTAAGCAGTTGATAGCGAAAGTCACTCAAGTTGTTAATGTCCTGTCAGCCCACCGTTCTTGGTATCTTTGCTGTAGCTGTGCGATCAATATCTCCACAAATTCTTCGTCACTCACAGGTACGGATAGGTGCCTAGTTCTCTCGAAAACTTCGCTAAAGTGCTGCTCAAGGGACTTAGTTTTCCTCGGGTCAAATCGCTCCTGATGTAAGCGTGCCCTGATACTTCCCTGGATTTTGGCATTCCAGTAGTGTTTAAGGAACTCAGATCTGAAATCGTCTAAGGTGGGAAAATTTTCTTTGTTTAGTTCCCACCAGTAGTGTGCTGTATTGTTTAAGCTGTTTCCTAGGCAACGCAGTTTGTCCTCAACGCCTAGCGAAAAATAGGAAAAGTATTCCTCCATCCGTTTTAAGTATGTGACTGGGTTCTCATACGAAAATCCGGAGAATGTTGGTAGGTTCTCCGCCCACTGTTTACTCGGATGGTAAAACATGTTAGCTGGCGTGTACATTGTATTGAGGTTAGCTGAAACATCCGGAGTTTTGTTTACATTGGTAGCGCTGGAGTTAGTCTGTTGTTGCACTGAGCTGTTGACTTCGCTCGTAGCTGTGATTGGCTGCTGGTTTGCGCGCAGGTACTCTTGGGTAGTATTTTCTGACATGGCGGCGCTCTGTTTTTTCTCAACGGTCGCTAATCGTAGTTCCAATTCGGCTAGTCGGTTGTCCGGTACGTTACAAGTTGTGTTAGGCGTACGTGTTTCAACACGCGACGTGTGTTCCTCCAGGCTTGCGTTAGGATTTGTCACGCTTATTTGTAATTGCTCCAACTGCAGTGTTAATGTGGAGTTGCTGTTTTCATCGGCAAATAAGCGGCTCCGTAACCTGCTTATTTCTACGCTAGTTGTTCCTGCGTGTGTCTGGATGCTCTCTGTCCGTGCCTCGATGTCCTGCAATTGTGTAGTTATCTCGGTAACTTGAGATGCAGTGTTATGTTGGTGGGTTTTTATTTCAGTGATTTCGTGGTTCAGATTACCGGCCTGCATTTCCAGTGTGTTTACGTGATTACGCAGCTGTTCCATATTGTTGTTAATATGCGTGACTCGCATATCAATAACCTCAAATTTACTGGCGATTTCAGACGTGAGCTGTGTCTTAACTGTATTTATTTCTATGGTTATTTCGTTTTTCAGTTGGGCATTACTAGCGGTAAGTTTGGCATCTAACCTCAACAATTGTGTATTATTATTTGAAACCTCGGCCTTCAACTCACACATTTGTGTATTATTATTTGAAACCTTGGCCTTCAACTCTCATATTTGTGTACACATTAGTGTATTATTAGCCGCGACTTCAGCTTTCAGCTCGGACATGTTAAATGTAACCTCCGCTTGCATTTGTAAAATTAACCACGTTATATTTGCCAACGGGTCTTGACTTTCAGTATTTGTGTTAACATTTGTGTTGGAAGATAATGAAATCATTGTATTATCATTCAGGTCTGTGGTTTGTGTGTTGGCAGTTATTACTGCGTTCGTATTTGCTAACGTAATAATGGACTCGTCCAACGCCACACTTGACGCAGCTGTGGTCAACGGGATAGCGGCTTCTGCGCATGTGTAGATGGCGTTACTGTCAGCCATGACAGCATTTACGTTCTCATTCTCAAAACTCGTTTGGCGTGCCCCACTAAAATTTTGTTCTCCGTCAGAACCACAGTTTTCCGAACTTGACTGGATTTCTGGAATATTGTTAAGGCTTCTGGAAATTCGTTTCGACTGCCTATAGTCGACTGATTCGGCGCTTCGTAAGAAATACCCTTTTTCGGCGTCTGACTCCATAGCAAGGATGAGCGAACACACAAAAAAAAATGTTACGTGACTCAACAAGAAAATTAAGGAAATAAATTTACGAAGAACCTGCCTGTTCTAAGCCCCGCAGTTGGTCGCGCCACTGTAATCTTTGTTCTTTTTGATTTTTAAAATGAATATATATATATATATATATATATATATATATCTGTGTGTGTGAATGTGTAGTAGTGCGTGTGAGCTTTTTCTGTGATAACATATTACACTGGTAAAATACGGAACACTGATAAAACAATCTACACAGAGAACACGTAATTAGAAACAGCAAAGAAAGAAAATATAATTAAAATAAAATGGATTTAGCGGAAGATAGGTGCAATCCCCTACACTGTAAAGAAAATCAGTGAAAATTACCAGTAAGTACTCATCTCAACCAGATATATTACAAAACATATTCACAGCACTCACAAAAGCTTAAAGATGAAATAATAATTGCAGAAACTGTAGTTAAAGTTCTATTAAGAAAAAGAAATCTGTAATTTAATCTTGCACGGCTATTACATTTAAGTTTGCTCAGTCGGTAGAATTTAAGTCTCTAAAATTATCTCAGACCTCTGGTTAGGCTTAGTTTCTCCTCAATTAATTGTCAAATAACTGTAGAAAATTAATATATCACTTTGAAAACGTTAATGAATAAAGTTGGAGTCTAAAGTAATTCCATTTAAGACATTTACACTGAAGACAGTTCATAGAACTTATAGTAAGGCTCGTAAGTGTCTGTCTTACGCGTCATCCCTCGTCGTCTTCAAGTTCGCTCCAAACTAAATTGAAATTAACATAAAATTGCCTCTTCTGAACCTGGCAAACTTATAGCACGACTTCTTGGACCTAGGATCTGCTCCAATAGACCCCTAAAATTTACGATGACGGCAGGATTGGCGTCTCAGCAGAGAAGCCTGCCGCGGGACGACATGCCCTAGGAGCTTTCCAAGAAGAAGTGACGCTTACTTAAAACTTGGTTGCGGAAATCGCAAAAGAGAAAATATCACAAATTATCTTACTAAGAGAAATTAAAAAAAAATTATAGTTACTGATCACAGTAATCAAGGTTTTCTTTAACTTCCGTGCGTCACAGAACACTGATAAATATATAAACACAATCAATATTACAAGAAATGTTAAAAATGGAAATTATTAAAATGTGACAATTCTTGTACTGAAAATTGTGACCTTAAATATATAAAATATGACTTTAAATTACATTCAGCATCAATTACAAGAGAAATTAATAAAGTACATTAAATAGATTAATTACATAAATCATGAATATTTAATTTAGAAAACAATTAATTAAAATGTAAGTGGACTACTGTAGACATGCTGCAACGTAAAAAATTTAATATGAAAAACGGTGGCCAAGTATGCATCATATTGTTCCATTGTTAATAGTCATATGCAGGTTACACATGTTTTATCATGGGATGCGCTAGTAAGTGGTCTACTAATATACAGGCCTAAGCCTTCTCTGTTTCATTCGGTTTCAGCAAAAAAATTATGAATCTAATTGCTACTTATCATGGAAGTATTATCCTGTGCCTGCTTAGTCTTTTGAGCAATTTATATATTACAAGCCGACTGCAACAGTAGGCCTACATTTGCAGATCATGGCCAAAGCCACCTGTTTTCGGTGAAAATATTTTAATGATTTCGTAAATTTTGATGAGGTGATTTCGTTGACCTTTTCGTTATTATCCATGTCATTTCGTAATAAATTTCGCTAATTTTGTAAACGTCGAACAAATATTTTTGGAGGTAACGAATGTGTGCAAAGTATCGTACTTTTAGTTAAATATTTAAATAAAATGACATTCTTTACACAAATATGTTAATTGAATGGTTGAAGATCTACCCATTTGTTACATTTGACTGATAGATTAGGATTATAAACACACCAATACATTTGAATGGAATGGAGGATACAATGTTATAAAATAATATTTGTCGCAAGAGTAACCTATTATCGTTCTCACTTTTGTAAATTAAAATCGGACGGTTTCTAGAAAATTCACAAAATTCAGTAGGCGTACTTAACATTAGGTTACGTTGAACCTCCTAACAATTTAACCACCAACTATATAATTAAACTTAAAAAATAAACATAAAAAACTGTGAGATAAATTTATTTAGATAATATTTTATGGCACGATGTCAGTATTAATTACTCGTAGTTACAAAAAAAGCCATATAGAATAAAAAAACGTTGAATAGCATAACCTACGTACCTTTAATATTGTACATTCGTGTTTCGCCTCTAAATGTTCTATTTAAGACGTAACAATTTTACCCCTGTTTCCACTCCTATTTTTTGCCGGGAAATTTAATTTCCTTATATTAAGCGATGCGTGAAGAACATTTACATTGTGTAATCCTCCGAGACTCCCATTCTGGCAAAATATACGTCACGTCATTACAAACGTAAACTTCTTTGTTCGTAATTAAAAGGTATAATATTTATTTTATCAGTACGAATATCAAACAAAAATAAATGAAAATCTTGTAAAACCAGGAAACATACATGTTGCGTTACTTGACCTAAACAACAGCCATTTTCATGTCACTTTCGACGCTCTCGAAATTCGCTTTCGCGGTTGAAAATCTATTTTCTCGATTCGTATAGTCGATATCTCGATTCAAGACGTACTTTACTTCGGAACCCGCCAAAAATTGCGCACTTCTTTTGTAATTGATACATTTCGCGATTTCAAACAGAAGTGGCAAAATTCGCAAAAAGTTTGCGATTTCGCGTAAAACAGGTGCCTCTAATCATGACTAACTAAAAAAAAAGTCACTAGGTGTCATAGAAAACCATTTACCCTCATTTATTTGTAATACATTAGCTAAGTGGTTTGTTGAAAATAATCATTTGTCAACAAACTTTTATTTATACTCATTTCTAGTTAACTATTAAGAATTAATTATTCTATAAATTAGGAATGCTTGTGGCACATGAACTTTGGATATTGCAGAGGATAGTAATCATGGCGCATTATATTCATTGTGACAGGAAACACTTGTGTAATCCGTTCAAAACATTATTTAAAAAAAGGGGGTATATAACAATATTCCTGCTTACTCGACTGATAAATCTGTTTTGTGAAGAAGTATACAAGATAATACACCACGATTATTATCAGCTGCAACTGTAAATTACAGCCGAACACACAATTTTTTGATACTAAAATACAGTCATGAAAGTCGAATAACAGCTTATGACTCTTCCATTTCAAACAAACTTATTCGTAATAGTGACCTCAAATGAACGTTCAAGAGTATTTAGAATACATATTTTTGAGAATACTAAATGTAAATATGCAAAGTAACTAATATTCTTGTCGAAAGGAAACGCAATGAAAAACATTGAATTACCCCCCTGGACTACAAAGTAGGCTACATTTCCAAGTTTCTGTACTGCAGCAGAGAAATCTGTGATAAAAAACCTTTGTTTGACACTGATGCAAATGATTTTTCTCACTGTTCATATACTTAAATGCTAAATGGCCAGCTGTATGCTTCAAAATTAAACTTTTATCTCTGGTGGTCTGATTTTAATTCTTTTCAAAAGTTCTTTCTGAAAATTAACACGCATAATAAAAAACTTATTCCGCTATAGCAATGGCCTTTAAAACTAAACAATCTTACCACAGTTGGAGTTTCTTCCCTCTAGATGCTTCATTACAGCACAATGTAAAAAAAACCTACAGTTAAGTTTACAACATTAAAACTATGTGTATAATAAAAACAAGATGCACACTGAAGTATGGTTTTCCTGCGTATAAATAGCTGTTATTCTATTCCATGTACCTTACTTTAAGGCTACGACAATTTCGCAGTGCGTATACATTACCAGTAAAGTAAACGTACCATGTTCATGTAAACAAATTCTTGTTCCATCACAGATGTACTTAAGATAATTTTTTGTAATAGAATAAGTTTTGACATATAGTAGTAAAAAATCTACATACTATGTAGCCGTGTTGAACATAGTACTACTTACTGCAAAAGACAAAATTGAGAAAATAAGGGAATTTTTTTTTTGTGTTCTTAAATGACTTGTTAATATAATTCCAAAATTAATAACTACTTTAAATTTAATTACTGCTCAGACAGAAGGCTGCATGTCCTTTGTTTACATACACATGCAGCATAGGATGTTTCTCATTGGCACAGCTGTGATAACTAACAACATTCTCAGCATGTCAAGGAAATAAATATGTATTGTACCGAATGTACAAACACGTTGCACTATACACCACATAAAATAAACATTTAATATTCAAACCAGCCTAATTAAAGTTTTTTTATAGTGGCGCTTATAGAACTGCTGTTATATGTTGGTTATTAACGTAAATGCCGCAGGTTATAACATTCATAATAGTAGATAGAAGATTAGAACTATAAACTGAAGCATACTTTGCAGGTTAGGTTTGATCTCAGTTACAGTAATATTTCTTTATAATAAATGGAAAAAGCCAATCAAAGTTTGAGTTCAGACAAACCTTATAATTGGTCAGAGAAATTCTCTATCAATCTAAGCAAAAATGTTGAGTTTCTAGTCTTTAAGCTTCTTGCACCAAGACATATCAGAAATTAAATATAGTTTTAAATATGCAATCATATTCCTAAACAATAACAGTTTATTTTTTAACTTAAAAGAGACCTGTGCAATAAAATACACTGAAAACAATTTTAAAAAATTGAGAAATTCCTAAACTGAGAAAAATTAATACCGCAAGTAAACTTATGCCAAATTATATTTCCGAAAGTAAAATTAAAAATAACTCCTAAAATGATCTTTGAAAGAACTGTGCAATGGGAGTGCATGACTGTATTCAGTTCCTTGGACGTACTCCATTGCAAATTGAATGACTGCCAAAGAAAACTAAACGAATAAAATAAAACCATAAAATAAGCAGAGTATGCTTCTGTTTTGTTTCGTCTCTTCACTGTGTCGTTTGTCTTGTCTGTATATGTCTGTTATCTGTTGCGTTTTGTCTCGTCTATTTGTTGTGTCTTTTTGTTATTTTTCTGTTCGTGTCTGATATCTACTGTGTTTTTGTTTCGTCTCATCGTTGTATCGCATGTTACTTGGTTTTTTTATTTTATTTGTTATTATTTTCACTTATTATTTGTTTGTTCCTTGTTTTTATTTGACCCGATACAATTTTGGAATTTCATGTTGTGTATGTATCTTGCTGACTAAAGCATACTCTGCTTATATTATAGTTTTCTTTTATTTGTTTAGTTTTCTTTGACAGTCATTCAATTTGCAATGGAGTACGTCCAAGAAACTGAATCCAGTCAGCTCCTAAAATTTTAGACAGTACACTGACAAGCAAACCTAACCTTTCGCTGATCTAATACACACTTAAAATTTTTTGTTGTGCAAGTAACAGGAATAACAGTGACAAACAACCTTCAATAAATCAAGTAGCCGTATCATTGGAAATATTATTTTGATAAAAAAATTATAGCATTTAGTAAATAATTACTTTAAGGAATGAACTAGACACAGATCATTAAAAAACTAAATAAGCCTAACAAAAAAAAAAACAATCTCTGTTTGTTCTGCGAACACATACTCCTTTATTAAAAAAAAACTCATCATTCAGTTATTTTTGCACACTGTTATACCGTTCTCGCCATGATTAAGAACTCTCTCTGCTTCAACAAAAATACAGAATAGTCCAGTTAAATCTTGATTGCCTTAAACTCGTGAGACAAACTCATGCAGATTTAAGCGAGGTTTAACCCTCAATAAAGTTTTGTTAGTTCCGCTTATTGAAAAACGTTACCTTTATTGGTGACTGTCGCAAAGGTTTTGTTAACCAACCATACGGAAGCTTTCAGCAATAGTGCCAGCAGTAAGGACCGCATTATGAGCCATACAGTTATTTTTAAGTTAGTTTAAAAAGCCAAAACATGTATTGTGCACTGAATCAAAATACAGTTCTGTTATATTGTAAAACTACAGTTAAAATTAATATGTAGCACTGCTGTAGCTAGACACTTTTTGCATCTGCGTAGAACAGTATAGCTTATTAACACAAGCTTCCCTTTAGGAGTCATAGATATAGTAGGTAAAACTTTTGACCTTGGTACATGTCATTTAATAAAATTATGTGTTATGCAATCTGCCGTAAGCTAAGATGTATATACAGTGGTCAGCAACACAAAGTTCTTTCCCCCATTAGTTTCACCAGCCTATATTGATACACCTACACAGTACAAGTTGACAATGTAAACAAAATTACAACAACCACTTGGCAAGTCATAATTTGCAATGGTAGCAATTACTGTACATAGACAGATTACAACTTGTTACTCATAAGTGCTATTTGTTTAAGGATAACACAATCAATAGCACCTGATGAAGTCAATGTATTATCACACTGACTCACGAAACGCTATAAGCAAGAAATTAAGATATTTACAAATTGTATTGTCATACTGAACTTATTTTATCTTATTCACTACACATAAAATAGAGAATGAGTGTTGAAACTGCAAATATCACTGAGCGTTAGCTATTTCTTACAGTGCTTTATCCAAATTGCAGGCAAATAACAATGTGACCTAAAATAAGCAAATTTGTAGTTTCCACTCATAAAATAAACATTATTGTCAGCAGAAAGTAATATTTCACATTTTCTAAATTCAGAATGCCCAATGAAAGCAAATGCGTAACGCTTCCAACTTTAAAAATTTGAAAGCATTTAATATAATGGTGGGAACATTGTCCCAGCACAATTTTTTATATTGTGCAATATTAAAAGTAAAATCCTGTTCGTATGATTATACCTACACACATTCCATTTTATTGAAATTTGTTACTCATGTTGCACCAAAAATCTTCCCACCAATCTTCTTCAGTAAACAGATTAGCATTTCATCTACACAATATTTGTATGGCTTAGTATTAGCGCAAATGTGACTACTGGCCTCTAGTGAGAACTATTTATTGTTGTGGGGAGAATAAGACACGCTGGGTCAGTACGTGCTACCGCCACGAGACGAATGAAGGAACGGTGTTTGCAATAAACAAAGGTAAGTGCAAAACCTGATCTGAGCCCATTTACAATGTTAAAAACTCCAATAAGGCGGTGCAAATAGTAAGAAGAGAACAGATCCATTTTGAACATTGAAAGTAACAGTTAACTATATTAGTATTACAAACACAAGAAAATGCTTCAAATCTCTTGTTGTAGAAAACTTGAATTTCATGTGCTATTGTGCACTAATACACCATCCACTTACGACGTTCGTCTCGTTGTTTTTTTTTTTTAGTAAGTTTGTTATTTTTAGACTGTTTCTGCGGGTGTTTGGTCGTCTATTGTTGCTGTGTGCAAGTTCTGGATACTATGATACTAGATAATGAAAAAGTTGCAAGTCTTTTTGTCCGGGTAGTACGTCGTCGCTGTCCTCTCGGGGCAGACCGATACTGATGTCGATTTGTCGGTATGGCTCTTAAGCAATAACCGCGCGCACGGAGACCCCGACAACTAAATAGAATATTAAATGCCTCGCAACCACTGTCTCTCTCTAATTACTAACCAGAGGTGTCTCGGCCCGACGTGTTCTGTGACTCGGCGAAATATTAATGGCGTCCTGACGCCCAAAACAACGACGATGATGGCGCCTCGGCCCACAATACTGAGCGTCTCGACGCCTAACTTCGACGCCTGACGGTGGCACTCTGCCCTACCGTCGCCGCGCCTCGCCGACGACCTCCTTGCTTGACAACGTCCGTCCTGGACCGACGCCGGCTCGCTTCTCCCCTTGATTTGCGCCAAAACTCCTCGTCACTTGGCCAGCAAGCTCCGGTTCGTTTTGGGCCAATCAGGAGTCAGCTTACACCCGATGGCCCCGCCTCTCGAGGACATAAAATTCCGGCCAGAACCGTATTTATTAAATCACTGCTTGATTTCTCGTCGCTATTTACATTCAGTTACATAAAATGGTTCATTTACTTATTCGCATTTATGACTTCTTAATTACTACATAAATATAACACAGTAACAACTAGCAAAGCCATTGGCTGGACCCCTCCCCTCGTGACCAGCTAGGGGGGTTTGTTCGAGCGGAGTTGGGGTGAGGCCCCAAGACACACTCTGCACCTGCTCGTCTCTCTCTCTCGTCTTCGCAAAGACAAAATATATACAATTCCTTATTTTTAACATACAACTTGGTGTAGTAATGGTATTTTAATGAGAACTATTGCAATGTGATCCTGATACGTACAATGACGAAGAGAATGAATGGTCGCAAGACATAGTTATTATTGCACATTAATTTATGATGGTTGACACTGATAACTACTGAATGTACCAAATCGGGGTGGCGACCGTATGGGCCTGTCACACACTATTGCACGAGGGTACAGAGTAAAAGCGGCTAACCTTTGTAATTTAAGGCTATTGTCCTCGGTTTCTGTAGTTTTATGATAATTATTCTTTTAAGCATAAGCAAGAGTAGATATCACAAAATTGTTTGGCAGTTTTGTCAAAAATAGTTTTTGCCATGAAAGCTTATTTTTTTTTCAAGACAATAAATTGTACAAATTCACTAGTAAGTTAATGATAAACGTTGTGTTAATTACGTAATGTGCTAAATCCATAATATCCACAGTCTCCGAAAAATTCACCAGCATGGCTAAAATCGTTTTAAACCAAACTGAATCAATTTCTGATGTCTGCTCTCGTTTAAGTAAAAAATAATAATTCTTGCAAAAACAGTAGAAATAGAGGAGCATTGCCTTAACTATTTTCATTTTCATTCCAGAAAAAGAATTAGAACTAAAATAGTTGAGTGCAACACGAGTATCCACTTATAACAGGCTATTTGATTTGGCTTTTATTAAATTAATTGTACTTCTCACAGGTTAAACTACGATCCATAACACCAGCAGTTGATATCTCACCATCTGCGAGCACGAATTTGGCCCGTGCAGTGATGCCATGTTAAGAAAGTGTTTCATTATCATTAATATATTGCCCAACATTTTCCTATTTTTACCAGTGAAAACTAAATAAACACAGATTTTTAAGCATAAACCAGGAAAATAATTTTATATGTATATATATTAGCAGGCATCTAAAGTATTATTCATCTCAATTTATTAAATTAATGAAATATTGTGCACATACATCATAGCAGAGCTATGTCATATAAGTAATCCAAGAATTAACCAATAAAAATATGAAGGAAAATAAAATGAATTAGCTGTAGTATAAAACAGAACACTGACTAACGTACATTTCAAACTGCAGCCCAAACCACTGGACCTAGAATTGTTAAATTTTTGTGTGGTTTCCCCTCAGCTCGTAGGCGAGCACTATGAAGTTAATTTTCGAAATTCGACCTCTAAAGGGGTGAAATGTATTTTCAAAGAAACATCAATAGAGATTGAACCATACAGCCTATTATCGTGACTTTTACTTGCAATTGGACACATACAAAAATGTATAAGCTAATCAAAGGATTCTCCCAAATTCAACATTTAAGGGGGTGCAAAGACCTTAAATCTTTTTTCGAATAGTTATCAAAATCCATAGAATCGTTCGAGTTAAAGAGTTGGTTTTCACTTCAAAATGTTGCTTACGTAAATACCCAAAGAGCAGTTTTAAGATTTTTGAAATTCGACCCCAAGCAGTGAAAAGGGGAAAGTACGTCTTTTTACGAATTGTCAATATAACTGAAACCCAATTGGCTATCGTCATGACTTTTACTACAATTGATTACCTGTACAGATGACTTAGTATTTTTTATTGTTCCTCAATATCTACTCCACCAATTGAGATATCAAAGTGCCCTTTCCTTTAGATTGATACTTACGTAAATATCCAAATTATCATGTACAAATATTTTCCGAATTCAGCCTCAAAGAGGTAAAAAAGGGTAAAATGTGTTTTGGATTCACAATCGATACATATCGACCCCATTGATCTTTTCTGTAGCAACGTGATTTTTATTCAAGACTGATGCTTACCTGAAAAGTTATTTATGGAATTTTCGCAGTTCCCTATCTAAACAGGTTAAAAGGGGTGAAAAGTGATGACATGTGTTTTCAACTAATCATCGATGTATCTTGAGCCCAGCAGGCTATCGTTGTGTTTTTCACCTTAAAGAGACGCAAGTAAAGTAGTCCAAAATTAGATGAAAGTTTTTTTTTTAATTCAGCCTCTTACAAAATGAAAAGGCTTGGAATTTGATTAAGATAAATCCTCTATATATATTGAACTCTTTGAGATCCTCAGTTTATTTTTCTTCAGGTTTATGATTAGGTAAATTGAGGCAAAGAGGTTTTTAAGATTTTTCAAAATTCGAACTCTCAGTACTATACAGGATTGGAATGTGATTTTAAATGAATGATAAATTTAGTTTTGACTTATCGGGCTGTCGTGAAGATTTTCACTTCGATGGGATTCTTGTGCAATTATTTAAGATGTGAAATTAAGACTTTTCAAAATTCGTCACCTAGAGGGGTGAAAAGGCATAAAATTTGTTTTCTATCAGCCGTTGATTCGTATAACCAGTAGAAATGTTGAGGTGTTGTTTACGTCAGAATCATGCTTACGTAAGCACCTAAAAACGTAATGCAAGTTATTTATTTTATAAGGTAACTTAATTATTGAGAAAAAAACTTAGTACGTAAATTTTCAAGGCAGACATTCTGAATTGTACGACCAGCGAGAAATATAAGATACAGGAGTTCCATTATACAGTTCTACTGAGATGTGTTATTGTACCACCTTTATGAGTCCAGGAAATATATATTTCATTTTTAAAATTAATTTTCATGAATAACATCGACGTTTTGTGGCGCAGTTGTTTGTAGCTCGAGGAAAATTAGTCTTAAAACCACGTAAACTGCATATTTCATTTGATTACCCTCTTACATTAAAGAGTCTGTAACTACCCCAAATCGTCAACATGCTGTGGCAATAAATACGGCCCAGATGACGTCGCTGTTAGTGGCAGAGACAAACTTAAGACTGCTTTTCGCGTGGACAGCTACAGCTACTTATCCTGCTGCAGAGTTAACTCAACTAACAAATTTGTAATTTTAACACTTGATGACAGAACTACTTATCTGGTGTACAAAGAAGTTTTACAATTAAAGCAAATATTATCTGCTACGAGTAATACTTGCGAGCAAAGCTGCAGACGCACTGCTAGTAAATAACAAAACCTGAAAAATCCCTAGTTATATCTTGTTTCAGTTTTTACTTTCAGGCTGTCTGAAGATGAGGACAGACCTCAGCTCCAGAAATGTCGCGACTAGATACTCTAAGAAACATTCCTGTGTTGTGTATTTAAATCATTGGTTTGTCTAGTCTTGTACTTGTGACGTCACTCATGGGTCATCCTGTTTGTGTTTTTCAGGTCTTTGTCTAAGTTATTTGTGCTGTCTTTGTTTTTTGTGTCTTGAGTTTTCTCCGTTTCTCGGTTGAGACAAACGGAATTTTTGTATGGTTTTATTCCTTCTTCCCCGTTTGTCTCAGTAATTTTTTTTAGTAAATTTTGCCGTAAGTTGGTATTTGTAATGTTACTAGGTTACGTAGCAAATTTAAATTATTTTTTATGGCAGTGATAGTGATTTAACTTTATTGTCTAGTATTATAATATTTTATGTATATTTATTTAACGTATAAGGATTCTGGTGAACCTCTGAATTGTTTATTTGGCAAACCTGAAGAGAAGTAGACTTTGACAAAAGAATAGAGGTGCGCTGCGAGAGTTGTGTGACGTCACCGCGAGGCAACAGCTGATCGCGAAGGCAGTGATATGAGGAATCAGGGGAGTCTACAAAGGAGAGCCGACCTGGACGTTTACGCGTCGTTTGCAGAGTTCGTGGTGCGCGACGTACTGCCTCGAGAGAGAACGGGGAAGTGGTTAATACGTCTCACAGAATTATGGTAGTGAAGGCGATAGTTTTTTTTTTTTATGTTTCCCCAATAGTAAACGAGTGCTTTGGTATGCAGTTGGAATTGCAGTAACCGGGATTTACATGCAAATTATGTGGTATATTTGCATGAACGTCGCGTAACTTCGAGGGACTACCAGACTACCACGCAAGGCGGCCACTTAACAACGATCAACGAGCGACATGAAGGGAAGTCTTCCTCAGGTCAAACAGCAGGCTTCTACCATAATACGTGACCAAAACCAGCATACAAGGTAGGAAGAGAAACGACTGTTACTTTTTACGTCTACCAGAAGTGAACTTTGCCTCACGTCATTCCTTTGCGAAAATAGTGTTCGGAAAGTTTGCGCCAGCTGGTAACCTTTTGCAAAACGGAAAACTCTTTTTCAAAACTAAGAGGTTTGCCAATGATTAATAATGTATAGTGGAACTTTGATATAAATCCGACATTATTTTCTGTGGACTGAATATTTATATTTTTTAGTTTATAATATTTTAATAGCCATCGTTAACTGAGTTGTACCATAGTAAGTTGTTGATTTGTTTTAGCAACTAAAGTATTAAATGCAGTTACAGCATTTCCGTATTCTATTTTAATCGTTAATCAATAATCCGTTCAAATGTCCCTTATCAGGTTGTTCGTCCCGCTACTGATAGTTGGGTTACTTTTTGGGGCAGGTGTCAATACAGAGGGTAAGGCACCTGAGTGTACCCCCAAGGAAGGGAGAACAACTCACTGTCTTTTCACTTTTGTATTCTCTGTGATCTGCCACAATTCCTCTTGGGATAGTTCAGGTTGTGTAATTCATGATTCAGCCAATTCAGCGTGCTTTTCTTTTATAAGTTTTCTTGATTTTCTGAGGACGACATAGCATTGAAATTGTGTATGTCAACAATATTTAATTAAACCCATATTTCAAGATTCTTTGAAAATGTTTATTAAATATCTATGTTGTCTACTCCAGTAAGTGTTATGCTATACAACAACTATTATGACAACACAACATGTACCAGAGCTGTGGCATTAAGATGATAAGCTACTTTACCCCTTTTGCAGTTTTACTTACTGGGAGTATATCAGAGCTTTCTATTTAATTTTTTACTGTCACAATCGGTTTTTTTTGGTCAGCATAACAAAAAAATAGGTGATATCAGTAGTACACATAATGTTTTTGTTAGATAAGATTTTAGATTGTCATGAAACCATTTAACTTGGCATTGTACAAAAAATAAACAAAAAATTTTAGTATTGATGATATGTACTAATTTTAATATAACAAAGCATTTGCAGTTAGTTCTGAAATCTCCTTTGAGAAAACCGTAAATAATACACATCAGAATAAATTACATACAGAACTATATCTGACAGGCCTATGTTACTATAGGCTGTTCGGGATAAAGTGAGCACTCTAAAAGTCCCACTAAAGTTCTATTTTCAGCCAATTTGTATCTTTCCTCGTGTAACGGCAAACTGTAGGTAATGTCACTTCTCTGGACACTGCACTTGACGTTTGCGCATGCAAACTAAATTGTGCAGTCGGTAGGAACCTATAAAGTTTAATAAAATGTTGCATTAATGGTATACAATACAAGTATGTCAATTTCAGTTGACTTTGTCTTAGTATTGTTGTGTTTAAATAGTGAACTACACGGAACTACATTGCATAACTTCGCTGCCAACCATACAAGCAGTAAGACAACTTTAGTTACTGTTGACTTACATGCAGCAATGTATAGTGATATTCTTCAAAGGTAAAATTGTTTGTGCTCACGTTATCCCGAATGGCCTGTAATAATATTCTAGCCATGTAAACAAAATTCCAGGACAATTTCATACATTTTAAAGTTGACTTAACCCTTTATAGGACAATTTCTTCTTATTAAAAACTATTTAAATGAACTGTGGTTTCTATAATTGCCACTTGACATAAGTGTCACAATTTCGTAGCTTAAGTACATATTATTGGTTCTTACTGAATATAACGCCTGCCTAAATGCTCAGTGGTCACAGAAGATGCCACTTATCGCCCCAGCAGTTCGTCCTTGCTTG
>PNEQ01058909.1:0-11004 GCA_003012365.1 Medauroidea extradentata | reverse complement strand
AGCACAAAACATTTTCGCGATATACCATCATCTCTAATCATAGTGTATACTCCACTGTGTATACTATCTATGGTGATTGTGTTCCAAGTTATTTTGTAGTATTTGGAACCAGTGTAAATCTTAGCATGATTGTGAGGTGTACTTTATTGTACCTATTCTACATTGTACTCATAACTTTAGTGGGTTCTTCAGGTTATGGACCCAGGTTTGCTGAAAGTAGAAACGTTATTATGACAATGGACCTAAACTGCCACATTTCGTCACACAGGTGTTGCATCTCGGTTATTATTAAGGAAGAGGTTTTTAACATTGAAATATAGTGATGAAATTTCGCTTAGTGAATTTTATGTTCAATTTGATAGGCTCGTAAGGGAACTTAAAGAGTCTGATGCCAAACCTAGTGAAAGCGAGGTTATTTTCTATTTATTACTTGATGTGCCTAGTTCGTTGGATAATATTGTTACTGCTATTGAAACTTTGAACACATATCTTACTTTAGAATCAGGGGCGTCATTTCAGGTTTTTCCAGGGGAGGGGGGGCAAGATTTTGTTTTCTGACGACAGTGACCTTGTTGCATCTTTTTTATTAATTAAGCATGTATAAATTAGATACTTTAATAATAAAACTTCAGTTTTATGTCCTTAAGTTAGCATTATTTACATTAAAAAATACAAAAAAATATATTTACACACAATAATTCCAAATCCAGGGGGGGGGGGCATTTGCCCCCCCCCCCTGTAGCCCCAAATGACGCCCCTGTTTAGAATTTGGAAAAAAAAAGATTGCTTGATGAAGAGATGAAAAGAAAGGGGTTAAAAGTAGGCCCAACTGAAGGGGGAAATTCGCAGGCGTTTCGAAATAGAACATATAGAGATAATGCAAAAGAAACAAACCCTTTTTGTTTGAGTGTTACAGGTGTGGGAAGAAGGGTCACAAAAGGTCGGAATGTAGATTTAGACCACCAGCACCATATAAAACTTGCGGTAGGAAAGAAGCTAACAGTATAGATTCTAGTCAAAATGAAATTTGCTCTATTGCTGGAAGTAATCCAACCATTGAAAGAATTAATAAATTCCTTTTTGTGTATATTCTGGTGCCTCGGATCATTTAATTAATACTGACAAATATTTCCATGAGTTTATTCAGCTAAAGAATCCTATAAGAATAAACATTGCTAAAAGGGAAGAATTACTCGTGAAAATATTTAATATTATTGGAAATATTCTAACTGAAGATTCTAAGTTAGTAAATGTAATGTATGTTCCAGAGTTGAGAAGTAATTTACTTTCGGTAAGGAAAACAGGAATGCCAGGATTAGGTGTAAAATTTGAAAATAACAAAGTAATTATTTATAACAATAAACGTGTAATAAAAGAAGGTTATGGGAAGAACAATCTGTATCAGGTCACATTCAAAACACAGAAAGCTTATTCAATACCAGTAAATGATGAGGCACGGCATGGGCGGCTTGGACATGCATCAGTGGAAAAATTGAAGGTATTGAAGAGTAGAAGATTGATACACTCTGAATTGTCACAATCAGAAATATTATGTGAATCATGCATTAAAGGTAGACAGACAAAACTGCCATTTAACAGTGAATATCGACATAGTAACAGAATATTAGAATTGATACATTCTGATCTTTGTGGACAAATAAATCCCATCACACATTAGATGATTACAGTCACTTTGTTATAGTATATATGATAAAAGATAAAACTGAAATGTTGAACTGCTTTAATAAATATACTGAAATGGTTGAAGCCAAGATTGGTTCCAGAATACACAGGTTTAGATGTGACAATGGTAAAGAGTATATGAATCATGCATTTGAAGATTACTGTGACAAGAAAGGAATTCAAATATACTATATTATTACTATAGCTATTACTATAGCATACTCTCCCCAGCAAAATGGGAAGGCTGAAAGGTTGAACAGAACAATCATAGAATAGTCTAGAACTCTAATAATGGACTCAAATTTCACTAAAGATGTGGGGTGAAGCAGTTTATATATCTATGTACATAATCAACAGGCTGCCTACAGTTGTTAAGAAGATACCGGCAGAAATATGGTATGATGAAATACTAAATTATGACAAACTAAGTGTTTGGCTTAGAAGCATACGTGCACATAAATAAAGAACATATGGAAGGTAAAATGTCAGAGAAATCAAAGAAGCTCTTTATGATTGGATACTGTAACAATGGCTATAGATTATGGAATGCAGAAAAAAAAAGTGTTATTCAAGCCAGAGATGTGATCTCAATGAACAAAATAAAGTAATGAAGAGTACGTATCTATTTGGATTCTGAAATGCAAAATTCAATATAGGAAGATGTTAGCCAGCCGACAGCAACAATGAATGATAAAACTGAGGAAAAACAAACAGAAGCACATGACAAAAACATACAAGACGACACAGAGAAGAAAGACAGTACCGATACACACAGCAAAAGGAAAAGAGGAGCAGGAAGATGCCAAGCTATTTGCAAGACTATGTGTATGATGATTTCCACGAGTGTGAATTTTCAGCCTTCAGTGTAGAGTGTAAGATTCACTGAGCCGTTCTTACACAATGAGACCCAAGATGCTGAAGGCCAGTTGCACCTTAACTCCATTCAAATGCATGATCAATGCATTCATCACTCGCGGGGCAAGTCCCCTCCTATTGAGTTAACTATACATGCTTATAGCGAGTTACTTAAAGGTCCACTCTCGAGCAAAGAAAACAAGCCAGCTAAGTTCAGAACTTCCATTTAATGCCCACTTTCAACAAAATACAAAAAAACAAAATACAGTAGCCAATTGGGCCAATACTCTAATTGAACACTCCTTGACAGTCACTTTATGGCCGATTAGAAACATCCTCACTACACGACAACAGTTTACCATGATCTTAGACACTTGAGCACTTGATTCCTTTAGTGAACTCCATTCACACCATACTTCCGATTGACAGATTCGTGAATACTCATCAAAGGTCACTGACGCAGTTTATAAACTGCCCCAACGTTTTGTGTTAGGCACTCTTGACTAGACGAAGCCAAATTGGCCGACGTCCATCTACAACTGGTTTAATAGGCCTATACCAGGCACTACGCTCTACCATGCACCTCCTCAGTCAAGAATTAAGGGACAATCAGCACCGCTGGTGATCAGGCCGCACCATTTAGAGGGACGGGAAGACTCACCCATAAACTCTGCTAATCACAGCACAAGCCGCTCCTAACAGGAGTAACTGTTAGATGATCCTTACACTCGTTACTTTCCCGGTCACATGGTCGCAACCTGCGACACTCAAGCATGCTGCCGACTGCCTCGTTGCTCCTTCCAAAATCTAATGGTTCACCTCTAAAACCCTCTTGGGCTTCTGGTGCATCCGAAGTACACTCCACCATGACCTGCTCTAGAATGAGCGCCCTCCACTCGCATCGCGAGTCCTCAACACGCCTCACCTGCACCCCTACCTCACCACGCCTCACCTACGCCCCTACTGCTGGCAGATGGAACTAGGTCTCCCCCACCCCTCCAGGCCCACCCCTCCAAGGCCAGTAAAGAAGCAGGACCGGCGGGAAAGGGGACAACACAGCGCCGTCAACCGGGGCACCCTTCTCTCTATACAATCTACCGGCCAAACAAACGCGTAGAAAAAGAGGAACTCAGCTTACTAAACCCCCAAAAACAGAACCCTGTAACACATCACTTAAACAAGGGTACTGAAAACCCGCCCCGAGACCCAGGGGTCCGCTCAACACAATGTGCCAAAAACAAAGAAAGAAGCCCTACAAACAACTGAAAAGAAAGAGTGGATTAAAACGATCGGAGAGGAGCTACAGTCATAGGAGAAACATAATACTTGGACAATTGTTACAAAACCAGAAAATAGTAAAGTTATTCATAGTCGTTGGGTTTTTAAAAGGAAGGGGGATAATGTTTGTAAAGCAAGGTTAGTAGCAAAGGGATATGAAACAACTTAGTGGAGCGATACCTATGCACCTGTGGGTAAACTGTTGACTTTGAGAACATTATTATTGCAAACAAGGAAAACCTTCTTATTGAACAAATGGAGGTGAAGACAGCATTTTTGCATGGTATTTTACGAGAAGAATTTCACATGTATTTACCAGAAGATATGAAAAGTGATGCGTTTGTTTGCAAGTTGAATAAGTCATTATAAGGACTGAAACAAAGTCCCATATGTTGGATCGGCGTCGGCTTTTCATACATTTATGATTGAAAGTGGTTTTCAGTGTTCAGTTTATGACACATGTCTTTATACCAAAACTGATGATCCAGGGCTTTATGTATTTTTATATGTTGATGATAATTTGATTTGTCATTGTATAAAACAAAACAGATGGCCTTCGAACTACGTAACTGTTTTACACACATTCTATGATCATCAAATTTTTGCTGTCACTGTTTTAGTGCCCTCCTTCCCGCAGTGCACAGGCCTTCTTTTCCTTACGCAGCGTGCTCACCTATGTACAATGAGTTCAACAGAATACATTTTTGGAATATATTTTTCCTGAGATTTTGATTTCAAGCACCCTTTTTCTCGTTCAATTATAATTCTTCATTAACTACATTCATAAATTATAAATAAGAAATATATTTTTCCACAGCACATCCCCCACATATTTCGCACAGTTATTAATTTCATGCAAAATGTACAAACCATTTTCAAATTACATACATTGTGTGGAATTCCACACATTTTGGCAACACTGTATGCAAGCGCCACTTAGAACTGCATTCTTTGACGCATGGGAAAACTTATTTTTCTTATCCACGCAGAAAAAAAATTTGTTAGTGGCCACAAAATATTTTGTTGGTATAGTATTCACCTTGCAAAATTATTTTTGTAGCGACAACAAAAAAAACACATCACATCTTTTTTACTATCAAATACGGGGACAGTTAAACACAGCACAACGAAATATATGCATACTTGTTATTCATTGTGACTTAGGCGCTGAACTTAAAATAGTGGAATGAGAAGAAAACTTTTGGGAAGCAAATATGGTACCCAAGTTACATAGGGTTATTTATGAATGTTTTTGCCAGAAATGGCCGATTCCTGGCATACTCGAGGACTGCGTTGTAATGACCCGACATACATAAAAAATGCACAGGCTGAACGGAAAAGTAAAGAGGACAAGAATAACGGTAGTAAATAGCATTCCGTACTCTCACCTTTGTTTGATTTTTGCTGAAATGTCTGACTATAATGTCCAAGAAAGGAAAACATATTGATTTCAAAAACTTGATATGTGGAAAATATGCCATTGTGACCTGAAAATCGCAAATTGTGCCTCGGAATATGCCGAAGTAAAACTTATTTGTCTTTCTCCAAATAAAAATTGTGTTGTGATTAACATATTAAACAATACCTTTAGGTTAGTGAGATTATATGAGATTATTTGTTTTCTTTGTAGTGTCAAACTTTTGGATAAACATTTAAATCAAATAATTATTACTTGCATATATGCTAATGTTGATTGTTAATCATATTTATCTAAGGTTTGTAAAATGTCTTTTTTAATGTTTAAAAGATGTATGAATTTTTATGAGACAATATAACTGTATGATTATTACAGGACCAAGAAATTACATTTAGTTACAATCAAGTTGCTAACAAGATCCAGTGATGTTTCAGTGAAAATGCTCAGTGCTGTTATATTTCGATGTACTTTGCTTGCTTTATATTTGTAACAACGTTAACCCTACTTATAAAATGGTCGTACTTATGAATGTTAATGTGTAGTGATTTTAATTTGTAGGGTTATGTTTCAGGCTTTACTTTCTAGAAACATCTGGGCTTTAAGAGAAAAGTTTTCATTAAAAATATTTAATTTTTACACTATCCTGCCCGAAGGAAACGAACAGGTTTAGGGTATATTTCAATATTGTTAAATTTGATTTTTTAAATGTTTCACAATGGGAAGACACGCCCGAATGCGGTTGCAAGCGACAAACGCAAAAATTCCTGTTTACCAGTGACGTTTTAGTGTATTTTTCCGTCGCTAAACTCACGTAGTAATTATATTTATTCCGTCGTAAATGATCAAGTAAAATCTAGCTAACCCAGAAGAATAAATAATAATATATGTATTGTAACTGAAGTAAAAAAATTTTTAGTATTGATTTATTTTATGTTTTGGATTTTGTTATGTTGGGCCATGTTCATTAGCCGGCTGGATGAACTGCAATGTATTTGTTATTAATAAAACACATGTGTGATGTAACTCATTTTATTCCGTGTTGTGGTTTGTTGCGCCGCACCAAGTTCCAGGTTCAAGAGGAAACAAAAATTTGTGCCAACTCGTTATTTAATAGTTACAAAGTGACACGATAGAGCTGTTCCTATTGCAATGTGGAGTCTTACAACACAAATCTCAAATGTATTACCATTATATATTTTTAAGATGCTCAGTTTTGCCATTGTAAACTGAAATATTTTCGCAGTTTAGGTACTTTCTCAAAGATGTTAAAATACATGCATGACACACTGCGACTGCAAATATTTCAGTACGAAAACGTATAAACGTATGCTGGCATTTCGGATGTGGAATTTATATTTAGCTACCAAAAAGGAGTGTTTTACTGTGCTTACCTAATATGTAAATGATGTACATAATTACTATAGCATTGGTGAAATCCTAAAATAGGAAAAAGTTTGACTGTCTGAAAACTAATTATATATAACTACCTTCCCGGCTGCGGCTTCATCCGTTACTATTGTCAAAATTTAACAAAATTTTAGTACCTATTTTTAAAATGTTAAAGTAAACAGGGTACATTCCCTAATAGTTGTGTATCATATTATGGCAGTTACCGCCGTTTAGTCCTCGGCTATAATTTTTTTTCCAAAAAAAATAATGGAAATATTTGGGACAACGACTTTGGCAGGTATTCTGTCAAAATTTAACAACATTATAGTAATTCCGGTTCGATTCCCGGCTGGTTAACTGTAGTGTTTCATTAGGCAAATCTCCCGTTTCTCCCGTCCTCATTACAGGCACTGCTCTGTATCCAGCTCATGTCACCACTCACCGGCTCTTAGCTTGTCCCGTGGCGGCTGGGTCCTCTATGCTTTAACATTTCACAACTTTGTCATGTACTTCAAATATAAACATTTTCTGCTATTAACATGTGTGTGCAAAATATCAGAGAAATTTCCTGTTGCAATCTATTACAAAGGATGCTATAAATCTCCCTCACTGCAGACTTACATAATACCCGATAACACCAAGACATGTCATCAGAATTCTTATGTGTGTATGGGGTCTAAAACCAAAAACAGGTGTTTTCATGAATCCAGTGGCGAAGACTAACATCTTTTGAATTATTCATCCATAGCCATGCTCATTTTGCATGAGTTCTGGAACATTTTACTTCCATTTACACACCTGATGCCAGATTTCAGGAAAAAAACTGAAATAACTTGTCACGTAAGCTTCATTCCTATTCAAAAATGATCTCGTTATCTCCATGGGTTTACGAATTACTGAGAATTATTTGGAAACACATTACAATTCTTACGGCCTTTTAGGTAAAATTTCAAGGGAAAACATCATGAAATTTTTTTTAAAAGTATTTATGAAAGCTTGTAAGAATCAAATAGATATCTCAGCAGGTTGAAAAGTGTTCATTTAAAATACATTTTAAGCTTTTCACCCTTCATTTAGAAATTTGAAAAAATCTCAAATTGTATGTAGCCTATATGAATATGGTATATTTTGGAGCAAAAATTATGTAATCTCGCCAAACTCAATTACTTCCTGTCACAACTTTAATTTCCCAATTTAGAAAAATTCCTTCTTGTTGGGAGTTTACGGCGTGATGGAAAGCCACTTTGAACATTTAGTGTGTCTCGGTCCAGAGGTTTGGGCTGTGTGTGTTGATATGTCCGTAGACACGCCACGCCACTCATGGTCGCATGCTTGCAAGACTTGTAGAGATAAGTAATCTCACTACCCACACTCTTTGCCTCCTTCCCCCCACCATTTGTTTAGTCCGAAAGATGAGATGGGCAAAGCAAAAAGGACCACAGGAAAAAGCAAGATTTAAGGTAGTTTAAGCAGTGGCCGCTAGATGTCATAGCGCACAGTGGAATGAACTACGCCCTCAGCCTACGAAAGGCTCGCTGCCAACTGGCTGCTGATACCCGGCTCCCTGCGTTATAGCTTATACGATCTAACTTCGCGTTTGTGGACAGTTTAAGGCTATTTGCGGCTTATTCCCACACATGGCTGAATTTCAGCAGGCACCATTGCCCTTAAGGGGGAGTGTTGCCATAGGCTATTTATGTGTAACTCAACATTTGAATCATATTCATAGTGTATACTCCATTGTGAATACTATCTATGGTGATTGTGTTCCAAGTTATTTTGTAGTATTTGGAACCAGTATAAATCTTAGCATGCTTGTGAGGTGTACTTTATTGTGCCTAGTCTACATTGTACTCATAACTGTAGTGGGTTCTTCACTAACACATTCATTAGTTGTTGAAGCAGAATCTTGATAATGTACTTAATTTTTTATTTTAACACTATGGCTTTCTCTTTTAAAGCATAATTTATTGTAAAAAAGTAGTACATAAAAATTTCTGATCTGTATCTACAAATTCAAATTTTTGAGAGGAGGGCCCACAGACCCTCTTTCTTAGTTTGGAGTGCGTGTATATCTACTAAGTAAGGTAGAACCACCCTCAGCTCGATCAACCTCTGACCCCCACCTCCCCTAAGATAGTTGTTTATTTCTGCTACTGATAGACATTGCAGAATGAAGACAAATGTAGGCATTTTGTCATTCCATGCAGTTAATGAATATTTAAAAAGAGACATATTTGGTCAAAAAATAAGTTAATTAAAAAAAGTATTTACAGTGCGTGGTAGACAAATAAATGCTGAAAACTATCATCAATAGACAGGGTGGCCACCGACCCGGGAAAAACAGGCAAACCAGGAAAAAGTATGGAATTGGAAAGGTCCCGGGAAAAATCTGGAAATAGTCTGGAATTTTATTAATCTACATGGAAAAGTTTGTTTGTGTGCCCAACATGTGGCGACTTACTCTCACGTGAAAATGTGATGTAGGCCTACATTTTTATTCAGCCGTTAATTTACGTGTTTACAAATTCACGGAAATGTCAAATCATTTTACGTATTTGTGGACGATCGTTTAGCTAGCTGTTGTTTTTTTTTTTTTTGTGTTGACTTAAGCGAAATAATATTTTACGCAGGTCTACCATAATAAACTACTTTTCTAACAGCATTACGCTCTACGAATGTGTTATAATTAAACGTAAAATACGTTCTGCGTTTGAATTCAGCAGTTGGTTGCAATGATCTTTTTGTAGGAACCAATGACAAAATTTTCTACGTTTCTATTTTCTCATTGGCTTGTGCTTTTGTAAGCCAACGAACGTTGTTCTTGTTTGGGCCGTTAGAAGATAGCGATGTGCACGACTGTTTGTTTCTGAACGTGAATAAGGTTTTTTGTGTAGTATTTTTGTGGCGCGTGAGTGATTTTGTAGCCCAAGGATTTGTCAACAAGATATTCGTGTCGGTACGAGGCGGAGTTTCCGTGGGCCACTGAGGACCCGAAAGACAAAGGCAGTGCAAAATGTAAAGTTTGCACAAAAAGTTTTAAGTTGGACACGATGGGTAGAGGTGCCTTTTTAAGCCATGCCAAGTCGAAATTTCACCAAAGTACGATGTCTTACCAGGCTAGGAATATGCAAGTTACGGCAGTTTTTCCCGCTCATCCTATTCAAGATCATGCAGCTGTACCGTCTTCCAGCAAAGGTAAGTTAACAATTTCTAGTGTTTTTTTTTTGTTTGTTTTAGGTTATGTGGTAACTAGCTAATGCTAGAAGCGTCGTCGATTTCTTTATTTTATTTTATTTTTTGTAAGCCTCCAGAATCACACAACAAATGTGTTAGGAGTTGTCAGAATACAAGTAAACTACAGATCAACAATGCTAGTGAATGATATTTTCCGACAATGAGCAAACATTTTTCTTAAATGGTATATTCGTTATGCTAATTTCTCCAGCCCTTAATCCTGTACCAGCAAAATTATTGATATTAGAGTTATTGTTTATCAATGAAAAATACTTATTTCGGTCAGAAAACGTATTTTCAACAAAAAAAAATGGCTCGTTACCAATGTTTATTTTTGCCGTTTTTTTTATTAGTAAACTTACCCTCTTTCAAAGCTTTGGATGCTACAGGAGTAGCTATTATGTATAATTTTAATTTTATTTTATATTTATTTATGAAAAGACAATTCCGAATTAGCAATATTGCCATTGTATGTGCTCATTAACTATGAGTTAAAATTACTGTAAGTGAAATAGAAACCAATAAATTACTGTGATTTGTAATCAAACTAAACTACTTCTGAGAACCCCACATTTCTACCACAAAAAATACAAGTGCTGAGTGTTCAATTACTTTTCAATTCAATTTTAATATGATTTGCGGTTTCATGTTGTATGTACAGCCTGTTTCAGGGATTGCTGCACAACTTCTACCAGAGAACCGTGTTGATTCTGAACAGATGTCTTCTGTCGGTAGCTTGGCATCAACCACCAATTTCAGCGACACCCCAAACATTTAAATGTTCTTCAAAGGTTCCTTTTGGGGGAACATATTACGAGGGCGGAAATTTTGTGGGCTGTTCACACTGTTGTTGGTCATATATCACTTCGTAAAGCTGCTGAAGGTGTATCCGTCATGAAACTCATGTTTCCTGACTGTGACATCGCACAGAAAATGGAGTTGCAGGGCTCGAAGATTGGTTATCTAATTAACCATGGCTTAGCCCCATATTTTGAGAAAGAATTGAAGGAGCAAGTAAAAAAATCATCTGCGATTGTTGTTGGTTTTGATGAATGTCTAAACAAGATTGTTCAGCGTGAACAGATGGATGTGCATGTCCGGTTCTGGGATGAAGAACTTAACATGGTGCAATCAAGGTACTTCAC
>PNEQ01058908.1:0-18428 GCA_003012365.1 Medauroidea extradentata | reverse complement strand
TTGCCTGCTTCTAAGGATCTTGTAAACAACAGCGCAAGATATCGACATAACTCATTTCCACCAAATTTTAGTGTACCATTACCTACGCCGTCTGGTCCTACTGCTTTTCTGCTTTTCAGACCCTTAATTATAATTCCTATGTCCCTCTCCCTTATCTGCAGCTTACATTCTGTCCTATAGTCTCTACCATTTCCCCTGAGCCACTCATCCTTAGCCTCAAACACCGATAAATATTGCTTTTGTAACATCTCAGCCTTTTCCTTATCAATAGTTACTACTATACTTGAACTGATACACCCTCACAGTATGTAGAAATACAAATTCAAGCCACTAGGCCTACATTCCTAGAATTTTATTCAGTTTCCACTTCCATGGCAAGTTCTAAAAGTAATCATTGTTACATTTTTCAGACACGCCTATTATTTTATTTAATAAATTATATTCCCACTACGACTTTACTTTGAATGTAGCATTATCATAACTCATTCATTTCTGAATTTATGTAATTATTTCTGTTGAACCTGACTGAAAACTAATCTTTAGATTTTTTTTTTCCTATTAATAAAAAACGATACAATTTACAAAAGTAAATAATTAAAACAAAAAAATTAACAGATTACTTACCAGACATAACACTGTTGGGGCAGACGTTCGTATGTAGGCCTACTTCACTTTGCCAAAATACTTTTAGATTGTGTTGCCACTGTCTTCCTTTCTGAAGGTATACATCTGCTTTTAAAAATAACGAAACAATTAATTCTCGTCTTTGAAGATATGCAAGAACGAATTTAAGTGAAGTCAGTCAAACAATTGTGACTTCCCACTTGCATTTCACTAATTATTGCCACAGAATTATGGTGTATAATTTTACTAATCAAGTAATTTCCACGTAAATATATGCATGCGTTTGAATGAAGATGTCACGAGCACGTTATGTAAGGTTATGTGTTAAAAACATCTGGTAAAAGGCAAAACAAACAGAAGCCTCGCCCAAAGATATTCACAGCGCTGCAGCAATTCATTCAGCGGGGTCGGCAGCGCTGCATGTAGCGATCACTTGCAGCGCTGCCGCAGCGCTTTGCCAGCTGAAGGCGCCCATTATGAATGCGAATGTTTATGTTTTCGAGCTAATTTTGGCAGCGTTTAATGTTTTGAAAATTCTTCTTCTTTAACTTGACGAAGGACATAGGACGAAGGGACAAATTTATAAATATTGGCCATATACATGGGACAGAGACAGCAAGGGACAACGTCACGTGATCATTTCAGCCAATCGGCGCGCAGTGTCCAATGGACACAGCATGGGACCAGTGTTTTTAGACTTACAATGTTCATGGTACTTGTACCATTATTTGACCTAGTGTACCGTGTACCATGACGAGGTTGTTATGGTACGCAAATGTACCATAATCTGACTACCTACTGGATTTCTGGCGATTTTCATTGTAATGTATTCTCGACGACCAGTCGTGACTTATTATCTGCGCTCAAACTTCACAGCTCTAGATAAAATCATGTCCTCAGTATCATATTCTCATTTCATAATGCTGCCTGACTCTAAAATAATTTTGTGATTTTCAAAGCATGATCTGGTTCCATTTGTACGTATTTAATACCAGTAGTATTAAATTTTAAAAATAAACTGTTGGGTAATGTAAAATTATCAAAATTGTAATATTTTTACATTTGTTATAAATGTACCATGTTTTGAGACAATGTACCATAATTATGAATGCTCCGTACCATAACAGAGAACTGACGATCTAACATCACTGCATGGGACAACTTAATTGTAGCACTGCCTTTATCGATATAGGGAAACAGAATTATCATACATAAAAACTTTATAAAAATATTGACATGTGCAATTACTGTATATTTCAAAATTCAATAGTAATTGTCAAGTCACGATAAACGATTGCATTCAAATATTCCGGTATTAACGTAACGAAAATTTGGTAGTACTACATGCAGAAAAAAAAAGTTGTGAACAAAATGAGTGATTAAACTTACTGTAAAGTCCTGGATTATTTTTGACTTCCATTTGGAAAAATTACATTTTATAATTCACCAAACAATCTGTCGATAATTCACGACACTAATTGTTTTTTATACATAAAAGATTGCTGTGCAAGATTTTTTTTCTTGCCTTATAAACATCACCACAGTTTGTTCAGTAATGAAGACATTATCCACGTTTCAAAAACCATGCAAGATATTTTCACTGTTCACATCCAGCATCACATAACCTAATCCGCAAGTGACGTTAATATAAACCGACGCGAGGACGGAATAAATAAGAACAAGGAACTTTGGTTCGGACCACGCGGCCTTGGTTTCAATGTACGAAAGAAAACATTTGCATTAACCACAACATTGACGAGTTAACGTCCAAAAATACTTTGAAAAAATAAAACATATCTGATTGTGATATTTCTGACTTATTTTTACTGTGGTAATTATTACTGAACTAAACTTGGTATTTTCAGAGTATCGTACATCTCTAAATACTGGCAAGTGTACTAAGAACCTAGTACGTTTAACAGTGCAACGTCTGTATATTTTAGACATTTGTTAATAAAACTCTTTCATTAAGAGATAGAGTGGTAAATTTATATGTACATGACAGATAACAAAGATCTATTTCTTATGCAAGATCACAGTGCACGGCAGTCGGCAGCCAATGAACATGTTTGTTTATAATTTGCTTTGTTTATCCTAAAACTCAACTAAGAGTGAACGGAGAATAGTGTCCTACCAAATTGATTGTTTAGTTCACACGACCAACTTTCTTGTACAATCAGTGTACACCAATACATTTTTGAATACATTTTTAAGGGTGCATCTTGAGTATTGGAGGTAATAATTGCAATACTTATTGTACCTGCACAAAAAATAAGCTTTAAAATGTAAAAATGGGATTATTGTCTCTAGTTAATTATATTCCGATGGAAAGTGACATGACGCACAATCAGCAAATATACCTTTATTAATAACATCTTTTGTTCAGCTAAGACACTATTTATTTAAAAATGCTTCATATTTGTAAGCTGTTTTGTTCAATAACATTTGTTCGTACATGTAAATTTTGTTTATATTCAACTAGTACAAGAAAGATAATTTTATTGCTATACTCTAACAAAATGGGTGTTTATTGATATTTGATCATAAAGATTGTTTACATCTATGACGTGTTACGAGCAAAGACAATACAAGATACGTAATAATGGGTAAGGTATTGGAACAAATTCTGAGAAAAGAAAAAAGAAGGAAATTATGTAACGGAAAATAATTTTATAATAGTTTTATATAAAACCTAATATTAAACAGTAATACTGAAAGGGTTCCGAAGCTTCTTGGAAAAAACTGAAAAATTCGGGGTGGCTACAGGCAGTGAAATGTAGTGTGTCAGGGAAAACGGGGAAATGTCTGGGTATTCAGGCATTGTGCAGGGAATTTTGTTGAAATCATACCTAATTTGTCGGTTTGTCATTTTTACACAGCAATTTGATGCATTCATCTACTTAAAAATTATAATCTTCTGTTTGATATAAATTTCATAGTGTACCAACTCCCTTTTCATTTTGTCTTCATTTAAACAGTATGATTTTACGTTGGTTACATTCGGAAAATAACATAAAAGTAAATATTTCAAAGTGATATTTTGATGAATTGTTGTTCATAATAATAGCCACCCTGAAATAGGGGGAAAACAGGGAAAATAGTTTTTTTTTCCATTGAAGTAAAAATGGGAAAATTTTGAATTTTTTTCATCAAGGGGAAAATTTTGGAAAATTAAAAAAAATGCAATATAAATAATCTTAAAATTTCTGATTACAAATCTGGATGTTTATTGTATTTGCATTCGGGCCTAAGTACCGTTACACATAGTAAGTACCCTACCAGTACCATGCAAATGAAATAGTAAATGTAGGTTAACACAAAGTTTCAAAAAGAACCACAGTAAAGTTTGTACAGTAAAATAAACAATATGTATATGAATTAAACAATATTTTTCAAACTCATACTCATACACAACTTTCAATCTCTGCCAGGAAAACAGTTTCGGTTACGTGTAACAAAAAACCCCGTGTAGTTCAAATTCACAAGGAACACCCTAAGATATTTATTAATTATCTTGCTGCTTGTATCAACTGGCTAAGCAGATATTGATAGGCTGTAGTCTTGGACAGAGGAGACCAGAATAAAGATTAATGTTCGTAAGACTAAGTTGGTGAGGTTTACTAAGAAGGGAATGGTGAGCAGATGTGTATGCAGATGGAATGGGCAGGAAATAGAGGAAGCTGTAGAATATAGGTACGTAGGGGTTATGTTGCAGGCTGATCTGAGGTGGACAAAACAGGTGGAGAGAGTTGTTAAAAAGGGAAGGAGGGCTTTGGGCCTACTGGGAAGGGTGTTGGAGTTAGTGGTGAAGTGAAGGAGAAGGCATGTTGCACAATGGTTTGTCCAATGTTGGAATATGCAGCTGCAGAGTGGGATCCATATGTGGAGGTGGAGGTACAAGAACTAGAGAAGTGCAGCTAGATGGGTAATGAATAAATGGAAAAGGCAGGGATATGATGGAGAGGAGGAAAGGAACTTTAGACCTACAGTGATGATGCAGGAAATGGGATGGAAGCCACTGAAGGACAGGAGGCGAATAGAATGATTGGTCAGGATGTACAAAGTAATGAATGATGAAAGTGGTTGGGGAGAATTCAGAGGGTGTGGAGCAGAAAGGAGATGGGTAAACAGTCTATGCTTGTAAGGACGGCAAGGGAGTGGAATGTCCTGCAAAATGAGTTGGTGACTGTGAGAGGAGCTGGAAGGTTCAGGAAGGGACTGGACTGGTAAAGTAGGGATGGAGAGAGTCCACTTGCCACCGGGTGGTAGCCCAATTGCGAGGATGACTTATTATTATAAGTGATGTACATTGCTGTCGTTTAAGTTTATCAACGTTATGGTTTGCCTCTTTTTTTTTTTTTCATACACATAATTGACATGTGAAATTGGACACTGATTGCTGTTTGCCAGGTGTTATTATGATGTGTGTGTGTTCCTGATTACTAGTAAACTAGTTACTTGAATTAGTCATGTGATGCTTCTGTAGTTTCCCTTATCTTAAAACTAAAATTCACATGCTTGCCTTCTATGCACATTCATACAGCTTGCTATACAGCGTCCCAACCTAGATTGCAGTACAGATCTTGTGGCACGCACTATTGACACGTTACGAAGTTTGGGAAGTGAACTACTTACGATTTTTTAGTTCTATATATTCTTTTTTATTCTAATTGATATTTTAATTTGCATAGCATCACACTTCAAAATATGCTATTACAATTTCTATTACTTTATAATAAGAAACAATCCTCATATTACTTTAATTCACTACAGAATTGTAACGGGCTCTTCAATAACAGATATTTCACATATCAATCATAGGCTCATTCCACATTTCAACCAGGGTTGGTTGCTACAGGTTTTCCAAAAATTTCTTCTAAAATTGGTTTTCAGGTCTCAAAATATGTATCAATGAATAGAAAAAATTTCAGAATTTTTTAAAAACATGAAGCAATCAAATAATTTTTATTTGGATGACAAAACGTAAGATTTCTTCAATTTTTAGTAGCTTGAAGACGTGGTTGAGGTAGTAGATTATGAAATTAATCAATCATTCAAAATCAATGTCGTGTGGGAACTGAAAAATGTCTGATTTTTACACTGTAATTGTCTGCTATAAATTTAAAAGTGGGAGAGGGGGATGTTATTTGGAAGTTTCTACGTGTCCTCTAACAGCACAAGGCTTTAGAGGAACACGGGGGGGATGGGGAAGGAGTCGGTGAAGGTCTTTGTTAAGGAACCGTCTGAGCATTCGTCTGGAGTGATTTCGGAAGAACCTGGAAAACAGAAATCAGGATGGTCAGAGCCGGGTATCAAACCCGGGTCCTCCTGAATGCGAGGCGAGTGTTTATTTACTGCTCCACCATGCTCAATTATCAAACAAAAGAGTACATTAATGTTCTGCCGTGATGTCAACTTAGGCGTATCACTCATTTCCAAGACTTCTTTGATAATTATATCTCAAGCCTAAATGAGAACATACAATATGTTTACCTGTATAGTTTAAAATTGTTTTAGTATATATTATGTAGTTTTTCAATACTTATCCATAAAGTTGAAGGTACAAATTTTTGTCAGTCAAAAAACTTACCCAAACCATGTAAATTTTTTTGTCATGGAAATAAATTAGATGACATAGTACAACTTTATAAACAAACTGTATGAGTTTTATTATATTTGCCCTAATTTAAAATCTTTAAAAGTATTTACCATATAAGTGTTAGAAATGACAGTTGCCTTAAATATTTTTAAAGGAATTATTTGTTTGTCGTTTCTTTATGATTTCAACTATTTCTATTGTTTCTTCCTACATAAATGGTTTGTTTGTAACATCCTGTTTCGTCTAAAGCTCCTTTAATGACTTAATAGTATATGAAAATTACTCGAATAAGATCAATACAATATGTATTTCGCTACCTTTCACACAGCCTACTTATATTAAGACTTTTTATCATTTTGCCTTCCATACAAATAAATAGGCGTATTTTAGCGGTTGAATTGGTGGTGGTACATGTCAACAGAACATTTTAGTGCTTCTGTTTACAAGGGTGTTTGCAACCAGGCTGAGGATTCTTCGCAAATTTCTTGCAACTGAGGCAGGAGGACGGTTGGTTTGTTCACAGGATTTTTACCTTTACCACTATTTCCTGTTTTATCTCTAATAAACCTGAAAGAAAATGATGCAATTTTTAATTTTATGCAGCTGCATTATAAAATTTCCTTCAACAATTTATTATTTTGTACATGTAAAACAAATAGTGACAGCAGTCTATTTTCCAACAAACGTATTTGTGAAGTGTTTTTCTTTATGCAGTCCAATTCTATTGCTGATAAGGCATTAGCAAATAGTACATAATTTTGAAACTCCATGTTGGTAGCCGTTTTTGTTCACTGAGTATTGCATTTTAGCGATCTTTTGTAAATGCAAACAGTTTCCGCAAACGCTTGCTAACAGCTTGTGAACAATTGAACCACTGAAATACGCCAAATGTTAAGAAAAAATTACACACAAAATTTTGTTTCGAAAGTCAAATCACCATACACGACGAAGACGCTGTAGTTTCATTACTGAACCAGATATGGGACGAAGAAAACTGCTGACTAAAGGAAGCCTGCATCTTATTAATTAACCTTTTCAGACATAACCTCATAGTCAGCAAAGATAATGGAATTTTTCTTTCTCTTCATCACCCAACACTTCCATAGACACTCAACTGTCGAATTTGTAGGGCAAATGCGTGGCGAGTGCATGGCATAACACATTTCACAGGTTTATACAAGAGAATGGGTAAAGCTATTGAGGTGGGGTAGCTTTTAAAAATAGATTTAGCTCATTACTAACAACTTCCTCACTTTCATCCCCCATGTAACTAGAACAGCAAAAAAGTTAGTTACTGACCAACTTTTTGGTGTTCTAGTTTGTTAGAAAGTGCACATAACGTTAGAAAAAAATTTCTGTACAACTATCGAAAAAAATTTTTGCTGTTAAGATTTCTTTGTTGGCGTCTAGATACATGAAAATACACACCATAAAAATCTGGATACGATTTTGCTTTTGATTCGTTAACAGGGTGTCCACCGACAGGGAAAACAGGGAAAAGTCAGGGAAATATCAGGGAATTTTCATTTGGGTCAGGGAAAAATTATATAAAACAACCCAGAATAAACATTTTTGTAGTACTGAATAATTAAATTATTATAATTTAGTTATATCGCAATAAAACAATTTGTAAGCCCTTTTGATTGCATTCACTGCTGGGAAACCTGATTTAATTTTTTTGATATAAAATAGTTTTTCTTATTTTATTCAACATATTTAGTCGCTTAGTATGTAGTCTGTGATTCAAATGCATGTATCCAATTCTTTTAATTTTGTTTCAGTAAAGCTATTTATTTCAAATGTGCTGTGTTGATGTACAATTATGGAATCAAAGATACCAATTCAGCCAAGAAGTTAGGGCAGCTTGTAACATTTTGGGTCTTGAGCACCAATGAGGGTGAAGGAAGTTGGGAATAACCAGTATTAAGATTGGGATTTGCCAGGATTAAGATAGGAAATATCCTTGAGAAATCTCACCAAAGTCCCAGCGCTATTTTCACAAGCAAAATACAGGTGTGACCGGTTACTGTTAAGCAATCATAGTAGCCATTTGACAGATGCAAGCCTTAAAAAGTACCAGTTTTGCCGATAATAGGTCAGGGAAAATTAACAGATATTACCTGGAAAACAGGGAAAAGTCAGGGAATCCCAAAACTGAATATTAGTGGACACCCTGGTTAAGAGCGATATATTTAAGAATGCATGAAAACCGTACCAAGTTCAAAATATTTGTTTTTTAATTTTTTTCATTCCCTTAAAATGGTATAAATAATGAACTACAATATGCAAAAATTTTAAGATCAATGTTTCAAAGTGAAAATTTTAAGATTTTTGGCAACAGCGCTCGCCAAAACGACAGTGTAGGTCACAGTTACCGTGCATTGTAAATAGAGAAAATAGCCATATAATCCTGTACATCAATCTAAGCATGAGACGCTCTGTAGTAAGTAAACGTTCAGAATGAATCTTATAGGCCTCTCTCCTCTTTCGTCCTTATTTTAAGTATAGTGTATAAGTTAGTATATATTATTTTGCCACCACATGTTTAATATAATTTCTGTTTGTACAAAAGACAGAAGCACAAGTACTCGTGTTTTAGTACTTGACAGATACACACACTAATAGTACAATACATAATCGCGAAAGCGCGTATTACGATGCTTCGCTGCTTGGAGCAGCTTCCTCGGGCAAAAAGACATGGCTGACTGCGGTGTGGCTGCCGATTCACTGATGCTGATGCACCTAGCTGCCAATGGTTGAACTGATATGAGGCAGGATATTCGAAAGCGTCAAGTAGAAGAGGATAATGAGGATATACGGGTACAGTGGTTGTGAGAAGCTGACTGACTAGGGATGTTAAATTGAGGCCTGGTGGTCTCTTCACCCGAAGAAGCTGCCGTAAGCTGCAAATCGTCACAATTATGTCTCATCTTATTTGTGTATCTGTCAAGTACTAAAACATGAGTATTTGTGCTTCTGTTTATTGTACATACTGCATACCTGCCAACTCTCCCGCTTTAGGCGGGAGACTCCCGCTTTTCTACTACCCATTCTCCCGCCCTCCCGCTTTTCAAGTAAATCTCCCGCCTTGCCCCCGTCTTACAATGATTAGCTATATTTATTTATTGGTTTTTACACTTTGCGCATAAACTCAGTTTAAAATATTATAAAATAGCCGACATATGAAAGTTTTTGATGAAAATTGAATTATAAACTTTTTGAGCTATAATTTAACAGTTGATTTAGTTTTTTATAGGTGGAAATGTAAACAAACATTCCATTATAATGGCGCTTGAGCTGCTAGCTAACGAGCAACGAAAAATTTCCATGACAATTTTTTTTTTATTGGTACTTTTCCATTTCAGTCTACCTTTGCCCGTGTTTTCTTTGTAGTTTGCAGTGATTCTCAATTCTCATACGCAGTAGCAAGGTCAAGTAGACTTCTGGTTTAGTTGTCCTTGAGACGTATGCCGTTAGCAGTTTCTTAAGACATGTGCCGTTAGTCGTTACTAGCTACCAGCTTGTTTGTGCATGTGAGGAGTTGCTGCATATTCAAATTCTTGTTGAGTTTTCTTTTGTGCGTTTTGTTATCTTCATTGGTGGTTGTTGGTTGTACACTGCATACAGCAAGATGAAAAGAAGTGTTGTTTTAATAATGTAAATACATGTGTGTTTAAACGTTAGATTTCCATCAGTGTTTTCAAATCAGCCATTGCGTTGTACAGCAAGTTCGGTTCTGCTGTTGATAACGTGTTTTTTTTATGCATTGCAATGTCGTGTAGCAAGCTTAAATATTTAAGTGTGTTTAAAAAGTGTTTCAGCGAAGAATATCCGTGCATTTTAGAATCGCAGAAAGGTGACATTTTGCGTTTTGTACTTTATGTCGATCTGACTTTAATATTTCTCATGCCGGTAAAGGTGACGTCGTGAAACACACACAAACGAAAAAACACAAAGATAATGCACGTTGTGTTGAAAGAAATACGAAGATAAATTTTTGTATTGAGAGTTCGTCAGGAAAGGACGAGGCAGTAACAAATGCTGAATGCTTATTTACAAGTTTTATTTTAGAACACAATTTACCTCTGAATTGCTTATAACATGCCGGCTTCTTATTTTAAAAAATGTTTTCTGACAGTGAACTTGCCAAAAAGTATGGTTTTGCCCGCATCAAAACAACTGCTATCATGCAAGAGATGGCTAAATCTGAGGAAGAAAAGCTTATAGGAAAACTCAAGCAGTCTGCATTTTCGGTTTCAACTGACTGTAGCAACGACAGTGGTTCGAAGCTTTTCCCGGTGGTGGTAACTCATTATAATAGTGAAAAATTACAAATCGAAACTTCTGTACTTGCTTTGCCAACATTGTCGGGGGATGCTTCTGGTTTGAACATAGCTAATTTAGTTTTAGAATGCTTGTTGTCCCGTGACATACCACTTGAAAACTGCATTTCATTTTGTGCAGATAATGTACCTGTAATGTTAGGAATGAAAAATGGTGTGGTTGCACATTTAAAGAAGAGCATACAGAACATTCAGGTTATTGGATGCTCATGTCATCTCATAAATTTGGCAGCAGAGAAAGAAGCCGCGTGTCTGCCCTGCTGTGTAGATGAAGTATTATTGGACATTTACTATTACCTAGAGAAAAGCAGCAAGAGGAAAGAGAAGCTTAAACAATTTCAAGTGTTAAATGATGCAGGCACTGAAAGAATTTTGAAACGTGTGTACATATTGGTTGTCTCTAGGGAAGTGTTTAACTCGAATGCTGCAACAGTGGGACCCTCTTTGCAGTTTCTTCAATTCAGAAATTCATGGAGCTCATCAGTCGAAAACAGAGACCTGGATACGTTCCATATTCCAAAACTACCAAAACAGGTTTTGGAAAATGTGTCTGTAGAGGTTGAAAATACTTGTCAGAGTCTAGGCCTAGACAAACCAAAAGTTTCAGATGCTAAAAGAAGTTCTGATAGTAGTTTGCCAGCTAGTAAAATTCAAAAAACATGTTCCACATCAAACAAGTCCTCCACGTCGAACGAGTCTAGTTGTAACAGTCTTTCAAGGGAAGAAAGGTTGTTTATGTTTTTGTCCAGCAAACTTAATAATACCTCCAAGGTGGTTTTTCGTGATGCTGGATGCATCACTGTCAGAGGGCTGCTGCCATATGCAGAAATGATGTGCACCTGCCAGCCTGTCAGTGCGAGGCAGCATGGTAGGCCACTGTACATCCCTGGCCAGCCAGCCCTGCGATCAGGAGGAATCAGTCTCTCCTGGTACATCGTACAGACCAGTTACCTATGTGCAGCTTGTGTCTATCAAACGTGTATTTTTTATACCCTCATGCCCTTGCTAAATAGTGAAAAGTTGGTTTTGGAATTGTATGTTAAAGAAGTTTTCTGTTGCATTGTCAAGCAACAACTGGAAAAAATAATTGTGTAACATTTGTTGACATTGCGTTTAGCTCATTTGAGTATTTTTCTCCCAGTTGTGGTTTTTTACAGCAAATGTTGAATGTTTCTGTATGTGTGGTGAAAGCTCCTTTCTCATGTACAGGTTGGTATATGGAGTCATAACAGTCTGAAGGGTGCTGTTAATGCTGTGACAATTGTTGCTTAGGATTGTTTTTGCATCACTGGGTGAAGACTGGCTTTTCGTGTGTGTGCATGTGTGCGTGCATGCACGTGTGTGGAAACTCCTTTCTCATGCACAGGTTGGTGAGTTATATTGAACGACCTGTGCATGAGAAGGGTTTCTGCTAAGCAGCAAGGGAAGCTGACTCAGAACTCAATAGGACTAATGTGTGTTTAGCACATTTTGCATCACTGTATGAAGACTGCACTGTGCTGTAATATGTGTGGTGGAAACTCCTTTCTCATGCACAGGTTGGTGAGTTATATTGAACACCCTGTGCATGAGAAAGGTTTCTGCTATTCTGCTAAGCAGCGAGGGAAGCTGATATCGGAGCCCCAGGATCAGTGTGCATTTAACACACTATTTCACATCTCTAAATGAAGACTGTGCTGTTAATGTGTGTCCTGGAAACTTCTTTCTCATGCACAGGTCGGTGAGTTATATTGAACAACCTGTGCATGAGAAGGAGTTCTGCTTTTATGCTAAGCAGGAGGGAAAGCTGATCTCGAAACTGATAAGACCCAGTATGTGGTTAGTATTCATGCCATCTTGAAATTTTTTTTTCTGTTTTGTACAAACCTTTGTAGTTTTTTATATCAAGTGGTAATTTGGAATGGTATTTTCATGAGCACATTCAAAAATGGTACTGAATTGTAATCTTACATTGGAAAAATGCTTTGCAAACATTGTTAAAATATTAGACAATGGAGCCAGCAAGAATTACCAAACTGAATTGAACCAAATATGATGTTTGAATGAACCTCGGTTATTGTGCATCAAATGTGGTAATGGTGAAATTGCTATTATATCTGACATTGCTGGTGTAACTTTCAAATTCTGTTGTTATGGGTGGCATTATATAACTTCAGACAAATGTTCTGCTTGTGTAAATTGTTTTTTCTCGTGACAGTGGCACTGTAAATTCATTTACGAACATAACGTCTGTAATTTTTTAGAGCATACTTGCTGTAATACTGTAATCAATATGTTGTGGCTCAAAATTTAAATGAAGTGAGCAATGCAGACCTTTTCAATGGCGAGAATAATTTTTTTTCTTTACAGAAGGATTTGTATCTTTAACGTAAGAATGATTGTACTGATGGGCTAGGGAGGAAAAAGCTAAGGTACGAATTTCTATTACTTGAGGTTCGCTTGCATCACTGGATGAAGATTTGACCTGTGTAGTGGAAACTCCTTTCTCATGCACAGGTTGGTGAGTTATATTAAACAACCTGTGCATGAGAAGGGTTTCTGCTATTCTGCTAAGCAGCGAGGGAGTCTGATCTCGACAAGGTCACTGTGCATTAATCACACTGTTTTTTCAGCGCTGTATGAAGACTGCTGTTAATATGTGTGGTGGAAACTAGTTTCTCATGCATAGGTACATGAAGATGTTACATCACTGGACGAAAAATGTTGATGTGTATGGCGGGAACTCCTGTTTTCGTGCACTGGCTGGTGAGATATGATTGAACAGCCTGTGCACGAGACAGGTTTCTGCTATCCTACTAAGCAGCGGGGGATTGCTTGCCATAGAACATATGACCAATGTACATTAGGCCATGTAGTAGTCACATCACTGATTGAAGACTTGGCCTATAATGTGTTGTGGAAACTCCTCTCTCAAAGACAGGTAGGTGGGATGTGATTGAATAACTTGTGCCTCGGTGGTGGTGTGTGCTATAATTTCAAGGGCATGCTATAGCATTTAGCTATAGAAAGATTTCGGTATATGTTGGTTATGTAATTTCTTTGATTATTTTCTTTTATTTGGATTGTAACTAATTGTATTTGACATGTTAAATAATGGTAACTTATAGGTTTTAAATTTGTTTTGGTTAGTTAATGAATGCCCCAGATAGACAGCTTTGTTTCTCTGTGGAGGTTAGTACACATCCAGTAGTACTGTTTTTGTAGACTCTTGTAATTAATTTTCTGGTTTAGTTACCGCGATTTTGGATGATTTGTTTTTATTTTTTTTACCGTCATTGAGATAATCTTCGGCCCAAATAACTTTTTCGACTCGCTCGCGATGCTTTGAATGCGGCAATAATCGTGTGCGTGGGTGTGGATTATCTCTATGCTGGGTTCGACGATAAGATGGACATTTTAATTTCGCTCGCTGGCAAATATTTTGTAGCCAGTGCCATCGTAATTATTTTTGTAGATTTTCTAGAGGCCCAGCAATGTATTTAAGGCTGGGAAATCGTGGGTGTGTTTGAAGAGACCCGACGATTTCGAAATCTTGATTAATTTTGGTGTTGAAAACTAGCGTCTCGGCGAACGAGATGACTCCATACAGGAAGAAAGTTCGTGAGTAAAGGCCTTACATAGTAAATTGACTTTTGTGGACAAACTTTTTGCTTCTAGCACATCGCTGCCTAAGTGTCTTGACCAGAAACTGCGTAATTTTTGTTTGAAATATGCCGTGATGTGTGTTTTTTCGGCAGTTTCGTAATTTTCCTTTTCTTACTAGGACTTGAAAGTAATCTCAGTAGTCCTCAGATGTTTTTCATCTCTACCGCATTTATTAAAACTAAATTTTGAGCTAGTTGGAGGCTTGGTATTTTATTTTCTGGCTTAATTCCAATATTTTCTATCTTGGAGAAATTATGTGGTTTTCACAGGGTCTTATCAACTCGTGGTAATTGAAGCTGCCCTATTTAGAGTTTAATGTAAATACAGAAAATATTTATTAAATTTTTTTGCTGAATTTTAGTAATGTAAGGATGTGTTGGCTACTTCTATTTTTTTCTGTTTTCACCAAGTCAGCATACTTGATTTGCAGGTAGTCTTTCTTTAATTACATGTCAATAAATCTACAATTTAATTTAGTTGGTAATGTTTCATTTCTTCGGAAATAGTTGTCGATAATACCAGAATTGAGTACTGTAGTCATGAGATTCCAAACATGGTACACAGACACTGTATTCCAGTACATATTATGCACTACAGTAGGTACATGAGCTGTGTTTTACATATGTCCTGTTTTGTGTTTTAAAAATGTTTGATACTGTATTTTCTGGTTAGTAAGGGAGTAGTATGTCCTTCTAGATACAAATGAAAGGCACATTTTAATATTGTACCCTTCTGCTTCAGATTAAACGTGGCACGAAGTTAGATGAATCGTCGGCCAAGTTTCTCTCTGCCCTCGTTGAAACTAAACCTTGAAACACACAGCTTCTCTAGCCCACACTCTGGGTGATAACAGGTATTACGAGGGACAATCACCGTACTCTCCGGTGATTGACAGTATAATCAATAGAGAATAAGAGTTCACTTGTTGTCCATGTTTATTTAAGAAGCCATGTTACACAAGAACATTCTTACGCTTCAGATAGAAGTTACGACCAGAAAGTGGCGTCGTTAGGTTCAAAAACAGCCCACGTCTGATGCTTTCCAGCAAGGCCAGCCGAATCACGCGACCTCCCTCGCTCAATCAAGGCTTTGCGTGACAGTGTCATCAATCCTTGCGCAACAGAAATCTGTATTCACGACTGGGAACAATTAACTGCACCTCTGAATTTAGACTTGACCAATATGTAACCTTCTAGAGTGTTCTAGAAATCTCTAGCAGGCCTAGCATGGTTAGTATTTAAAAAAACGAGTCTGGCTTGTTTTGTTGCGCATCAAAGCTGGGAGGTGGTCCACCCACCACTTAGGCATTTATTATTTTCTGTCTTGTTTTTATTTTGTTTATTTCCTTATGTTTGATTTATTGAATTTGCTGTTATCTAACTTACTATTTTCAGGTATTGTTGACGGGAGTTTGGCAAGATATTGTTAAGCATTTTATCTGTATCAGTTTTGAAATTGTTCAATTTTATATTTAATTTAGTTGGTTTTGGGTGAGGTTACTTTGTATTTTAATTTAAATTTAGTATTATTATTTGCAGCTTAACCATAATTGCAGGCCTGCCAACTTTTACGGATTGTCCGTAATTTGTATGGAAATCTCGAGATATTGCAGTTTTACGGACGTATCTAAAAATATTACGGATTTTCTTTGTGCCGGCGAAATCGCGCAATTTGCAACGCTGTGCTACCTTGACTACCTTTAATGTTGTATTTATGGTTATTGTATCGTACTTTATCCTGAGTTACATTGTTAAAATAAACGAAGTAAGCAGATGATACCATACTTTCGAGAATAATTGTACTACATCTGTAGCCATTGTACCATATTATTTGTCTCTCGATTATAACTCAAACTGCAGAGTCGAGCCGGTCAGGTCAAATCTTGTCGTTTCGATAGTCTGTTGTTTTCAAAATGGCGTTAGTTGTGGCTCATCTGTTTACATGCGTTGTTGTACGTGATTTTTTGGATTCTGTGAAGCTAATTTGCCTTTCATATTGACATTTGTGATCGGGAAAATGTGAAGAGAATGAAATCATAAGAAAGTTTATCTCGTCGCGTATGTGTAGCCCGGCGATGCGATGTTTGGTATGTAAAAAATTATTTTAAGCGGTTTACAAACTTTTAATTAATTATTTTGATGGTAGATTTGAGGTCAGGTGCTTCCTGTATCAACAGTTGCGTATTTAGTGTTAGCAAAACGTAGGAATATAAATACAATTTAAGACGTGAAAATATAACCTCATAGGCACTGCTGTGCAGTGCTGTGTTTGAGCGGACCCTGTGGGTCTTGGGGCGAGTTTTAGTGCCCTGTTTGTATTTTAGTGATGTTTTTTTTTTGGGGTTCTGTCTTTGGGGTTTAGTCAGGGTTGAGTTGAATTCCTTCATTCCTGTGGATTTGTTTGGCGGGTAAATTGTTTTGATGAAAGGGTCGCCCCGGTTGACGGCGCTGTGTTTTCCCCTTCCCCGCCGGTCCTGCTTCTCTACTGGCCATGTAGGAGGGGGGAGACCTAGTTTCGTCTGCCGAGGGTAGGGGCGCTGGGGAAGCGGGCCGATGACTCGCGACGCGAGTGGAAGGCGCTCACTCTAGTTCAGGTTTAGGTGGAGTAAACATCAGAGGTACTAGAAGCCTGAGAATGTTTGATGGTGAACAGAGGGGCCTGGAAGTAGCTACAAGGCGGTAGGCAGCTAGCAGGATGGTCGCGGTTTGCGACCGAGTGAACGAGAGCATCCTGAGTGCAAGGATCATCTAGCAGTGACTCATTTTAAGAGTAGCTGGTACTGCGGTTGGCGGATTTATGGTGAGTCTTCCCTTCCCTCAAAAATGATGGGGCCTGATGACCAGTGGTTCGGATGTTCCGTAATTTGAGACTGAGGAGGTACGTTTGGGGAGTTAATTGCCTTGTAAATGCCTCTGAAACCAGTAGCAGATGGCCGTCTGTCAAGTTGGGTCGTCAAGTTGGTGTGCATAATACAAGACTTTGGGGAGGTTCAAAATAAAGACGGCGTCAGTAACTTTAGCTAATTATTCACAAATCCGTCGAGCTAAAGAGGGGCGCGAATGGTGTGAATGAAGTTGACTAAAAGTAATTAACCCTTCAATTCCCAGCGTGTCCGTATGGACACACTTCTAGTACCCTACAAAAAAATCCAGGGAAATTTTTTGTGGAAACTTTTTATGTTGGTACCTTCACTATGTGATTCAGCAGACATGTTAGTTTTTTTTTTTTTTTCATATGTAAACAGCTTTGGTTTGTTACTGTTGTAGTGATGTGTGACTCTGCTAAATAGTGAATTTTTGTACAACTCAAAAATCATGGAGGTTGACACAGAGTAAGTACCATATCATGTATAAAAATAATTATTGTTGTGAATGTAGTTATTGGAAATAAGACTTAAAAGCATGATCTTTTGAATTCTGCGGTTAAGATTCCGGTGTATTGTTATTTTCTTGTCTTTATTTGGTGAATAATGTTGATGTGTCCATTTGGACACGCTAGGCATTCATGTTAAGCACTTTTCAGTAAATATTGGAAGTATAACCTTAAAACACATTCTTTTGAATTTTGAGGTTATAATTAATGTGTATAAAAATTGTATCATATTTATTTGGTATGGAACGTTGATCTGTCCATTTGAACATTTTTCACTAAAGTACAGCAGTGAATCCAAACGAAGGATTTTTGTTACTGAATGGTAAACAGTGTTCTATCCAAGCGTATAGGTTCTACATCAGACTTATTACTAAACATTATTATTTAGTAAGATAATGGTTAAATTTCATAATCTTATACAAGAATTCATGTTATTTATTTATTTATTTATTTTGGCAATTACGAGTGTACCGTAAAACGGGGTGAACAGAAACAGTGGGGTGAATAGAAACGAAATTAAAAATCAACTTTTCGCTAACAACTCTTCTGGTAAACGTGTATTTTTCAATGAAACTAGAATTTATTAGAAGTTTGATCGTGCTTACATAAAAAAATTTTCTTTAAAAATATATTTACAATGAAAATTTTTAGGGCTGTGCGGGATCCCGAGTCTCGGGAAATTTCTCGGGAAAAGTGGCTTTCTTGAATCCCGAGCAAGAAATAATATTTCCCGAGAAAAATTTAAAGTGTTTTCAAAAAGTATTTTATTAGCTACCAACCATAATTCGATGGATTTACTATTCAATTATAATAGTAATTAATAAATCATGCTGTCACAATTTGTT
>PNEQ01058904.1:0-17028 GCA_003012365.1 Medauroidea extradentata | reverse complement strand
TTTGATATCGTATTTCACCAATAGAGAAATATTACAGTGCATTATTGTAGAAGCCACGTCGACTAGAAAAAACCAGAAATGATATTGTTTGTATGATACTTCCATCTATACTTTACAAGGACCCCATAACGAATACTAGTAATTGTCTTCATAGTGTATTCGTTTTAAAGTGTATATGATTTTATTAGCCGATGAATGCCAGTTAAAAATTTACGAACAGAATAATTCCACTTTAGGAAGAATTAAATGTTCCTATCATAATTTTGGATTCTTTCTATATTAGTAGATTAATTTTCGAAGTCAAATTCAACCACATTATTCATACTCATATTATGTTCTTTCTGAAAGCAACACTGTAGCACATATGAAATATGAAACTTACTTGCGATAGTTAGTTGCCTCCTTATTGTTGCATTAATTTTTTTAGTGTAGCATTGTTAAGTTTTGATTAAAATTCTGTTACATTTATGAAGAAGAGTGTCAACAAAATACATTTTCGATTTGATTCGTGCTTTGTTAAACTAAAACACGGAGTCGCAAGAAGTGGTGGGGCAAGGGATGAATTTAGTTCCCTTTCCATTTAACGACAGAGAGCTGCGAACAATGATAATGGTTAATAGTCTTGTAAATTTGTTAATGGCTTCAGGTGCGATACTCTCTATACTCCATGAGGAATATATTTATTTGAACTGTACGATTAGTTTGATAAGTTTATTTTTATCCTGTGGACTACAGTTAACAACATACATGGCACAATGAACACGATTACACTTGTATGTGTTGTAGTATATACGGTTGATGCGCGGAGACAGTGAAGCGATAAGGTTCAGCTTTCCACACTCGATGGTTACAGAATCGCCTTTATTCGCGGCGCGCCAAACTGCATGACGAGCAGTGTTTTCCTACTACACATTTTCCTATGGGACTTAAAGCGGCGACCCTACTATTTTACTTGGGAAAAGTTTGTAATAAAGACTAACGCATGCTTCCAACGTTGTGTTTTACGAATCTGGGCAGAATTTTTTAACAGCTGTTTAAAAAAAAAAAGCTGTTTTTAGTCATTTTAAGGGCCCTCCAAAAACCTGTTTCTAATTAGCATGTTGCATTTTTTAAAGTGTTAGAAGCCTAGTTTTAACTGTGAGATTTGTTAGAATAAGTTTAGCTTCTTCGCACAAAAAAGAATAGGCGTAGCACGGCACTCTACAACACTGTGCATGCGTCAGGTGCACAAGCCCTTTAAGAAATACATATTTGATTGGTTCTTACAGCAGAAGCGTCGTGAGTGGGAAAACGGGAAGGGAAATGGGCTTAACAACTCGTCGACAGCCAAGATCGTTAGAAACGGTAACACATACGTTCAAAGGAACTGGGACGGATTCGGTCGTGACTTTTCGTTAGGAACTCCATCCCAGGATTCGGCCAAAGTGATTTCGGGAAACCATGGGAAACAGAAATCACGATGACCGAAGACTGGAATCGAACACGTATGCTCCCTAACGCGAGTGAGCGAGTCCAATGTTCTAAACGTTCTAAACTCGGTAGTGGGTAAACAGAGACATAATTTATTTCAGCATATTTTTGGATACAATGAGTGGACGAAGATAGTTTTTTATAGCAGAATGGGCGCAAAATTTAGGAAAATATTGCCTCTTCTAAAAAATACAATAAAATACTTCTACGTCGCCGTCAAAATGCTTTGTTTTATTTAATTATTTTTTCAGCACTTGCATTTATTATTTTGCTGTGCGTTGCTGATATACTAAAAATATAGTTTTTTTGTAGTAATTATTTTGCTTATAAAATCTCAATTTTTCTAAAAAGCTGTATTTTAACGTTCTGCTCTGTTGTGCTAAAATGGTGAAAATGATTTTTTTTTTTTTTTTTTTTTTTTTTTAAGTAATTAGGATATATGGTCAAAACTCTCAAATTTTTTCAACAGTTTTAGTTATTATTTCTTTGCAAAACAAATATGTTAAAACGATTGTGTTTTTGTAGTAATTACTCGGTTGAAACATATTGAACATATTTTTAATATATTACGTTTTTAAATTAACTAAACAAATACAAAATAATTTCACCCATTAAACAATGTAAAAGATTTCAAACGAAAAAAAAAACTGGGGCGGATGCAATAGACAGTAACAAGGAATGTAAAAAGTAGCTGTCGTTGAGAAAATTCACATAACAGTACATATCATTTGCAGTGCAACATTATTGTTAATTAATAACTTAGGGGAACTGTTAATGCATCAGTTATCTATTACAAGCACCCCACATTTTTTATCGTTAAATCTTTCAAATATTTTCGTAGGATAAATTATTTTGTACTTTACAATTGGTACTTAAAATCGTGGTATATTAAAAAATATATATATTTAAAATTATTTCCTGCTTTTAAGTCTCGCGTGTGTTACATTTTGCAGTCTTGTGTATTAAACCTAGTACAATTTTTACTAAAATGTCCCCCTCTTATATTGCAATGTCATCCAGTTCTGAGCTACGTCTAAAGTTTTAGGACTCTAGCTCATCAGGAAGTTAGTTTAAAATCGATTACAAAATTTGTACCGAACAGCGAGACCATAAAGCGAGTTAATAAACCCCTAAACTGTTTTATTTTACAGAAAACACAAAGAAGCAAGAAAACGAGTTCGTAAAAACGTGTTCAAAAATCTGAGATCTGTTCAACATTTGCACTTTATGTTTTACTATGTTCTGCTGATAATATGATAAAATGATTAAGTTTTGTAGTAAATAATTTGTTTAAAATATCTCAAATTTTTCCAGCAGTTTTACTTTATATTTTGCTGTATTGTGACGTGTATAACAACGAGACGTGACGAGACTCGACCGCTGTCTAGTGATGTGACGGTAGTATAGAGGAGGTGGGGCGAGTACCGGACAGCGGGGGCACTGATTGAGGGGGCAAGGAGAGGTCGCAATACCGGACATACCCGAATCGAAGTTACGGAAACCTCCGAAGCTGGCTTCATCGTGTAAGTACCTAGACATAAGTGTCCGGCACTATTCCCACATGCGAATATCCGGGGACCTGCCCCGCCGGGAATCGAACTCGGATCGCCTTGGTGGGAGGCGAGAGGTCTAGCCTCTCAGCCACCGCAGCCCCTATGTGGTATTGAGAAATAAATTACTTTTATTCATTGTATTTTGGCATGGTACAATCATAGTGAGTATGTTTATGGGTTAGAAGATTATATTTATAAAGACTGTATATAGGCTGTGAATCTACCATTATGTAAATTTCTACACTGTGATAATTTCTTGACAAACTTAGAACATTCCTGAGAGCTTTATTTTAGGCAAGCTGCAATTAGTTGATTAAGTTGTTCGTTGCTGATCTCCATATTAATTATAAATAATCCAGATGACAATGTATTATGGTATTATATATAATATATTTGATGGGTATATGTAGCATATTTAATCCATAAAGGATACCAATCACAGGCAGTATTCTTTTGAGAATGCCTGTCACATGCTCTTTCCGGTTCAAATTATGATATATGACTAGACCAAGGTATTTAATTGAGGATGTTTGTTTGATCTCATTGTCATTGATTATAAGATTATGGTAATAAATACTTTCGCATAGAGGAGTATGGAAGACAATAAAATGTGTTTTTACAACATTGAGTGTAAGTTTGTTTGTTCTGAAATAGTCTGAGATGATCTGCAGGTCTTGTTGCATGACGTGGACCATTACATCAATCAATGTCTCTGTAAGAATTATAGAAAATTACGGTATCATCTGAATAAAGCATTACTGTTCCTTTTGTACCGAGATTATAAATGTCGTTGATGTAGACCAGGAACAGCAGTGGGCCAAGAACACATCCCTGTGGCACACCAGCTGTTATTGTTTGTGTAGTACTTTCTCCTCCAGTGATTTTCACATACTGAGATGTGTTAGCGAGGTAACTAGAGACGAATTTGAGTAAAAGCCCCCCAAGAGCACTCATTTCTAGTTTGTGTACGAGAATCTTGTGGTTAACAGTATCAAATGCTTTGCACAGGTCAATGAATGTGCCAGAAGCTAATCTGCTTTCTCACAACATAGCAAATTGCTTGTAAATACAAGGCGCACAATTGGTCTCTCCGTTACTTACGAACTATCCTCTTAAGGAGGCTGTCTGTGCGAAGTTAGTTCGTGCTTTGCTTTGAAGACACAGAGGCGAAGGAGAGATAAGAGCCACTCTGAGGCGCGCGCAAAGTGTCACATCGCCCCTATTGACAGGGAAGTTACGTGCGCGCACAGTTTCAGTTGCATCTCTGGAACTATGGCACGTGTGTAGTAGATAAATGAACGATGAAAACATCAATTGATTTCTATGCTTTTTTCGAAGCCAGTATGGATAAAATACTCAATGACAATCCTACATAATGGTATTTGCCAACTTTATGAGTAAATATTTATCCAAAATTACTAATTCGTTACACGTGATCTCTTGCGCCGCCATTAAATGCACGAGGTTCCGGCATCAGAGATTGTGCCTCAGAAGTTCGTAACACTGGAAATAATTTTGTTTAAAACGTTGGCTAAAATAATTGTCTAGGATTGCTATTGTTTTATTTTCGTAAATTGGCTTCCAGAAACCTACAGTTATAGATTAATGCTTTCAGCGTTGATTTATGTACCACGCCCTCTTAAGCGTTGGCCCTAATATGTTATTGTAAACACTACACCAGTGTTAATTCTAGGCTCCTTAATTATATTATTTCAGTCTGAGCAGCATATTTGGTGATATGGCTATGCGAAAATGCCGTTTAGGCTATGTTGGAGAGATAGGAAATAGAATATCCAATGGACGTGTTGTTTAATAGTTCTTAAAATATTATCTTAGGGGAGCCCGCCTACCTCGCACTTAAAATGCATTGCAGTGTATTCGTAAATATTTTTTTTTTCTTTCAAACTATTCAACATGTGCCCTTTCTGTCAATGTACTTTTCATACAATGATGGAAATGTAACTCCAAAGCATCACGTCAGTCAGTAAAATCATTTCAGAGTCCCAAAAATTCTAATAAACCGTTTTTTAAACCTCCTATACCTGAAAACTACTCACGGGATTCGTCTGAAACTACTCTAGAGTCATGAAATGGACTTTGCTTATACCTTTCCACCAATAAAATATGGAATCACGCCCTTTCAGTCAATGTGTTGCGGTAGAAGTGAAGTGAACTTAACATCTAGGTCTTAAGCGCTGGTGAGAAGGGGCATGAGGTGAGTATGGAGCAGTACCAAAATGAAATGGTGGATGAAGTGGGAGATTCCCGAGAAAACCCGCCGACCAGCGGCATCGTCCGGCACGACTCTCACGTGCGAGAATTCGGGAACCCACCCCACCGGGACTCGAACCCGGATCGCCTTGGTGGATTGCGAGAGGACGCACCCCTCGACCGCCGCGGCCCCTTCTTGCGGCAGAGGCGAGAGTTCACCAGATGAGCCGTTAAACATCGCCCTTAGCGAAGTGCCTCACTCAGACAAACCTACGTCCAACGAGTCACACATATTATTTCTTACACGAAATTTATCCACGCAAAGAACATACACTTGGAACAATAATTCTATAATATTGAAAATGCAGACTGCTGATAATTCAAAAAAATGCATCGCTTATTTGTAAAACACCAAACTAGAAGCAAGTGATTGCCTTACTACAAGTATCCACAAATATAATACAGGGCCACCGCTCAAAGTAGCGGAGAAATAACCAGTACAAAAACACTCCATGCCAGTTTAACGTCCATCGATAGAGGCGATGCGTTGATTATCGATTGTGGCGAGTTGACACTTGTCGCCTGTCTCCTCTCTTGAAACAAGGAGAATTACATCCAGATCCTAGTTCTGTTACACAATTAACTGTATATTTCTGATCTGATAACATATTTTCATTTCATTCACAAAAGTAAGGTATTTTTAAACTATAACGCAAAAAGGGGGGGGGGGGTTACAAGTTTAACCGCTATGTATGTTTGCCTTTCTGCCTCGTTGTGGGTATGTTTGTGGCTTCGTAGGTTTAAACCATATGTGCCAATTTTAAAGGTTTATTTCTACCCTTAATTTCAAACTATTATTGTATAGCAATTATTCGACCTTTTTAAGTAAACAAGTGAATTTATAATTAAGGCTTTAAACCTAAATTGTAAAACTGGCCCTTAACTACACAAATAAAATACTAAAACGTTTCGAAAGTTTTTCTTTTGTGTTTATAGTGAGTTTTTTTTTAATGTTGGTAAATGTGCCACTGGGAGCACAGCCGTCTAGCTCATTACGGGCTGAGTGACTCGTCTCTCTGATGTCGCCGTCTTCCTTCACCAGTGTTATCAGCTGTATATTCCATGTCAGGATGGAGTAAGTGGCACCACTGCCTGCAGTATAGTGCGGATGTCGAGGAGGGCTGGACAGGGCGTGTGACCCGGGCAGCAGGCTGGCACCGCCTTCTTTGAGAAAGGTAGGACAGAATTATAATATCCACCTAGAAAAAGTTAATTCAGTTAGTAATGAAAGTGTAAACATTTCATTTTTCGGTAAGAGAAAAATCATTGACGTTATTTTGCAACTTAGAGGTACAGTTTTCTTTTTGTAGCGTGTACTTATGTTCATATGTATGTCAACGCCTGCAAATTTAATTGGAATGGGTTTAATTTCATTACATAATTTTAAAGTACTGATTTTTCCCATACTGACAATTTCATTTCATAATTAATAAAACTAAATTAATACTACAGCGAACTAATTTTCTACCCATATTTTACTTGTCTTACCATAAAATTCGGGAAAACAAAACAAACAAAATAAGGGGGAATCTTCTTTGCCATCTTACAAAATGGTCTGGATCCAGTACTACTTTAGTACCTACAGAATCTTCAGTTGGTATTAGGAGAGCAACACTATGCTACCGCTGCTAGCCATTCCGCGTGAAGTTTGGGACAAAATTACATTTTCAGCTGGTTATAAATTGCGCCCAAGTCAAAATTGTCTTATGCAATGAACCATTTTCCGGTAGTACTTCTGTAACTCAAGTTATGGCCTCTTGAAATGGTGTGCATAATTCATAGACACACTATTCGGGGAGGGCTAGTCACTTTAAAATACCACTTGTCTGCATTGAGAAGAGAAAAATATTGATACAAAAAAAAGGCGGGATCATTTTTAGTACGGTTTTTTTCCCCATGGAAATACTTTATGTCCGTAATTTTCAGGGTCGGTACTGAAAAAAAAATAGCCTTTAATATATCATAGCCATGTGGAGCGTACCGATATGAATAAAAACATCAGTAGTGAAATATACGAGCGGCAGATAGACTCGGCATTACTGGCTATTTAGTTCATTTTTGTCTTGTTTTAAGTTTTAAACGGAAGCTACGTGAAATTTGCGGTTGCAGCACAAATTCTGCGCAATGTTCGCTACTGTAGCGGTGCGACAGTTGAATTGTTAACGTATAATTGACGGTATTATGCAAAAATGAACCAACTGACAGTTCACTGGAACTGAGATATTCCAGGTCAAAATTAACTGTGCGTATCTAAACCTTGTAGAAACTGCCATTTACAGATTTTTTTTATATAATTGGTTTAACTAGCAGTCAGTGCGACCGCATCTTTGCTCGCGTGTATTACTCATAGCAGATAATATTACATTGATTAAAAAACCTCTTTGGACACCATATAGGTAGTCATCAAGTATTAAGCCTAGTTTACACCACGGCCGTAGAAGAACAGGTCTGGACACTCGCCTGGATATTTGACCCCCTTGTTGTTTGGCTGTAGTTCACTAAGTTACCGAGAATATTGTGTTTTATTGGCGCTGATGTTAGGGCGGTCGGACTAAACTCCTCCCACTTCCTTTCCGTTAAGATAAACAATTTATTAAAACGTATTTTTTATCAATTTATGAAATACTTTCTTCGTTCACAAATTTAAGAAAAGGCTCCAGCAATCTTTATTTACTTTATAAATTTAACAATGGAAAAAAGTGGACGGAGTTTGAGTCCGACCGCCCGGAAAACAGCGCCAAAAAGTACGACATTCTCGGTAACTTGACGAACTACAGCCAAACAACAAGGGGTCAAGCAAAATACATTGTTAGATAGGCGAGTGTCCAGACCTGTTCTTCTACGACCGTGGTTTACACCAACGATAACATTATTAACAACGCGTGTTTTCAACAAAGTTATTAACAATGTTGTAAAAATAAATGAAAATTGTTGACATCCCGTTATCAACATTGTTGGCAACCTTCTGTAATAAACTTCGTTAATATTTTAAAAATTGTTAATTACATTTGTTACTAATAGAGATTTTAGAAAAATATTAATAACGTTGTCACCAACATTGTTGACAACATTATCGACCCATTCCAGGGCGGTCTAGAACAAAGGATGTTGATAACAAATGTTACTTTTTGTCATCAACATTGCTATGAACACCCGTTCATCATTCTTACAACTTTGTTAGTGTTGCTATCAACATTGCTATAAAATAGTGTAGCATAGCTTAGAATTTGTTGATAACAGTATTGTAACTAACATTTTGTAATTAACAATGTTACTGTTATTTTTCGGTGTAAACTGGGCTTAAGAATGACAAATCTGTCAGCTGAGTTAACGCTGCAGCAGGATAAGTAGTCATAGCTGTCAACGCAAAATAGAATATTTAGTTTGTCCTTGCCACTATCAGCAATTTCGCGTGGGCCTTATTTGTAGTCACAGCAAAGTTGACGTTGTGGGGAAATTATAGACACTTAAATGTGAGAGGATAGTTGAATAAAATACATAGTTTACGTGGTATTAAGACTAATTTCCTGCGAGTTACAAACACCTGCGCCACATAATGTTTAAGTTATTCATGAAAATTAATTTTAAAAATATAATATTAATTACCCGCGCATATAGAGGTTGTACAACAACACTTCTTGGTAGAACTGTGGATCAAACTCGTGTAGAATTTATTTCTCGCTGGTCGTACTTGCTATTCGGAACGTCTGTCTTGAAAATTTACAAATTAAGTTTTCTTCTCAATGATTACGTTACCTTATAAAATAAAAAAAAAACTTGCATTAGTTTTTTTAGGTACTAACGTAGGCCTAAGCATCATTCTGACGCGAACAACACCTCAATATCTCTACTGGTTATTATAAATATCATCGACTGATGGAAAACAAATTGTATGCCTTTTCACCCCGTTAGGTGTCGAATTTCAACAAATATTAATTTCACGTTTTAAATATTTGTGAAGGCATCCAAGTGAAATGAAAATCACTACGATAGCCCGTTCAGTCATAATAAAATTGACAATTTATTTTAAATCACATATCATATCTTTACAGTACTGAGGGTAAGAATTTTGAAAATTCTTCAAACACTTTTGCAGCCATTTATTTAATAATCATCCTGAATTAAAAATAAACTGAATACGTCGATGGGTTCGATATGTATCGTAGATTTTTCTAAAACACATTCCAGGTCTTTTCACTTCCTAAGAGGCAGAATTTCGAAAGAAAAAAACCTTTAGTCACATTTGTGACTCCTGGACGTGAAAAACACAATAGCCCGCTGGGCTCGACACATGTCGTCGATTAATTAAAATCACATTTAATTACTTTTCACACCTTTACATCTCCTTAGGTAGAGAATTTCGAAAATTCCTGAAATTACCTTTCGGGTATTTGAGAAAGCAACAATCATAAACAAAAATCACGTCTTTATATAAATTACAATGTGGTCGATATGTATCGATTGTGAATCGAAAACGTGTTTTACTTTTTTTTTTTTTTTTTTACTTCTTTAGCGGCGAATCCGGAAAATATATTTAAATGCTCTTTTTGATATTTACGTAAGAATCAATCAAAAGCACATCGAATTCTCGATTGGTTCGATAGATATGGAAGAATATTCGAAAACACATTTCACGTATTTTCACTCCCTTAATTATCAAGTTTCGAAACGTCTTGGAGTCATTTGTATACGTAACCATTGAAGTAAAAATCACGACGATAACCGATTGTGTTCCAGTGATTTAGGCAACTCATACAAATCATATTTTCCCCCTTTTTACTGCTTGGGGGTCGAATTTAAAAGAAAAAATTAAATTCCTTTTTGGACATTTACGTTAGCAATATTTTGAAGTGAAAACCAACTCTCTGCCCCGAAGAATTCGATAAATATCTATAAGTAATCAGAAACCCATTTAAGATCAATTCACCTCCTTAAATGTTGGATTTCAAAGAATCCTGAATTTGGCAAATATGCGTTTTTATGTGTGTCCCACTGAAGTAAAAATCACTATGATAGGTATTCGGGTTCAAGCTCTATCTACGTTTCTTCTGAAATATACTTCACCCCATTGCACCCCCTTAGAGGTCAAATTTTGAAAAACCCCTTCTTAGTGCTCGCCTACGACCTAAGGGGAAACCACAGAAAAATTTCACGATTCTAGGTCCTTGGGTTTTGGGCTGCAGTTTGATATGTTAGTCAGTCAGGTCGTGGTTACACTGGCTGCGGAACTACTTCACTTAAACGTGTTCAGTTTTATGGAACGGTTACACGAGCAACGATCGTGTTCAGATCGCAGTCTCTTCTTGTTCAAAGTAAACTAGTTTCATACCTATGTAGTTTCGATTATCTTCGATGCTTTTCTCCTATTGACTGCTTGGAGTAACGATCTGTTTCACAAAGATGGCTGCTTTCTGGTCCGATATTTTGCATTCGTTAAATAATGTTAAATTTTGGTGTAAAATAATTATTTCCACTTTACACGCAGCAGCATTGCAGTTGGATGCAATATGATGATTGAAAAATCACGAATGTTGTGTGTAGGTTCCAAGTTTGTTGAGGTTAGATAGTTAATTGTGTTTTTTTTTATTTAATCGTGTAACTTCGCAAACATATTTAGCTTTCAAACAGGATCAAACATGGCTGCCGAATGTATTTACCTGTACAGGTTTAAGACCTCTAGTGTGACCGCGGCCTCAGTCAGTCAGTGTTCTCTTTTATGCATAGAGATAATTGTTCTTCTATGTTATAGTTCTTAACTTTCCCTTTTACTTTGTGTAAGAACTTAGAGTAAATATAGGGTAGAGGGAGTATCTTCTATACACTAGATTCAGTTTCTTGGACGTACTCCATTGCAAAATTTAACGACTGTCAAAGAAAAACTAAACACATAAAAGTTTGTTTGTTCCTTGTTTTTATTTGACCCGATTCCATCTTGGAATTTCATGTTGTGTTTGTATCTTGCTGACTAAGCATACTCTGCTTTTTTAATGGTTTCTTTTATGTGTTTAGTTTTTCTTTGACAGTCGTTCAATTTTGCAATGGAGTACGTCCAAGAAACTGAATCTAGTCATGAACTCCCATTGCACAGTTCTTTCAAAGATCAAATCTTTTATACAGCTGCATATAAAATTGTGTGTTCAACATGTGTCACGTGACTTTAGTGAAACATTCGTGGGAAATTTGAAATAACATTGAGAGCCAAGATAATAATTGCTTAGTAATCACAACTATGTTGGGTTATTTTGGTACCTTATGAATTTATGAACTACGGAGAGCATACTACCATATTATCGCATAGTATAATTGCGTAGAAATTTCAGAACTACAAATGTAAACAATGTTTGCCACGTTACTATTTCCCTTAACCCAGCTGTTTTTAGTGAAAAGTAAAAATTTGCTACATACTTACTATAAGATTTTGAACCGAGATCTTGGTGACACCACATGACTAAATATGTATTCTGGAAGGTACGCCATGAGTTTCAAACAACACGACTGCATTTTTACGGCTATAAAACATAAATAAACGACACCAAACTCTCGAGACCATGTTGGACACACATTTGTGACGTCATGTTCCCTCTACTATATATTACCTCTATGTGTAAGAACCCCGAAGTGGGTTGGTTCCAAGTTGCATAACTACGTTTATTTGGGTTGCAATCAGTCAGCAAAATATGAATATAAAATATAAGCAACTATCTGGTACCCGCGACATTGTTCGCAGGGTTTTCAATTTAATGAGATTATACTTCGGAAACAAAAAAAAAAAATTCTAAAAGAGCTCAGTTATACAAAGTTACGTTAAACATCATAAATTGCTTAGTTAGAAACATCTTGATGAAGAAAATTTTATTTTTTTCCCTCTCGCACTTTTTTTTTTCTTTGCAGAAACCTTCGCTGGTGCACGCACAGCAATACGGATTCAACTGTATTTTATTTATATACACAAGCCTAAACACTAATTTCCGTGTTTTAACTTCATAATTATTCAACTTCCAAATAAACGGCCATCCCCTAATTAACCCGACATAGGAGATGATTTATCAAAAATAATTTTTTATTCCTCACCTACGTTACATAATGAACTGTGCATAATGTGAAGCTTCTAGACACACTGGTTGTCTGTCAGTCAGTGTTAAGATATTTATTAAGTAGGTTGCTGGCCGGACTGCAGTCTAATGAGACGTAAACACTTGTTAACACGTTACTGCGGCACGAAGCAAGCAGAATTTCCGATATAATCGCCAATTACACTTTTCTCTTTTTTAAACTTATAAAAGTGTAAATTAATCGAGTAAGGTCAATGAAACTTAACTGTTTTTACCCGGCCGTCAGACGGAGAGCTACATTCGCGTAACTGTCGTCTGCGTACAAACAGGATGTAGGAATGGTCGTTGCTGTGTGTGTAATGTTCATTTCATAAAGGTGAAAAAAAACAAAACGACCATTTTTACAGTCAGTTTTTAAGCGGAATATTTACCTTCCATTGCAGAACTGTCTCTTAGAGGTAAGCATGATGCAGGAAATGTTATGACACAAGCCACAGAGATCAACGATGGAAATTTCAGATCCCTTCTAAGATTCCGCGTGCATGTAGGGGATTCTATAGTGGAAAAACATATTGAAAGTGGTGCAAAAATGCAAGTTATACAAGCCCAAAAATTCAAAATCAAATCATTGATATCTGTGGTGATATTATTCAAGAGGAAATTGTTCACAAAGTAAACAAAGCCAAGTGTTTTTCAGTTCTGGTAGATGAAACTACAGACATAACAACAGTCGAACAGATGTCATTATGTGTTCGATGGTTGAATGTTTACGAAAATAAAATTCACGAAGATTTTGTTACTTTTACTCCTGTAAAAGATTTGACTGGTCAAGGGCTTGCAGGAACAATTACAGCAACACTGAAACACCACGGCATCCATGATGAGTACCTAATTGGTCAAGGCTATGATGGTGCATCATCTATGAGTGGTTATTTACATGGTGCTCAAGCCTATGCAAGGAAAGAACACCCAATGCCTTTGTATGTTCATTCTAGCGCTCATTCTTTAAGCCTGGCGCTTGCAGATTCTTGTTCTCTGCCTGCAATTTGTAACTGTATAGGTACAGTTCAGTCAGTTGGTTCATTCTTTAGAATATCTGCAAAAAATACTGCTCTGCTTAAAGACACCATTGCAGAACTCCTTCCTTTATCTGCCCATTCTAATTTGTTGGCAATGTGTGAAACTCGATGGATTTATAAACATGAAGCAGTGTTGTGTTTCAAAGAAATGTATGAGCCAATTGTGCAGTCTCTTCTAAAGATTCAAGAATTCGGCAACAGAGAAGCATCCCAAAAAGCCCATCATTTGTACTGTGCAATAATTCAAAGTCAGTTTGTTGTTGCTCTGGACACCTTGAACAAAATATTTTCATACACTTTGATGCTTTGTAAATTGCTACACTCTGTCAACTCCGATCTTACAGCAGCTCTAAGATACGTTGACGATGTTGTGACCGCGCTTGATGAAATTAGGCCAAACATTCAATAATTCAAAGATATTTACAAAACTTCTTCTGTGATGCTAGAAAAGGTGGGGGAGGAAATCAGGATTCCCAGTATAGTTGCCAGGTCAGTTCATAGAGCTAACATTGCTACGGAATCTACAGAAGAACATTTCAAGAAGAACTTGTACCTGCCTTTTCTTTATCACGTCCGGACTCAGTTAAATGAAAGGTTCCAGAAGCACAAATCTCTCATAACAGCCATACATAAGATTATCCCAACTTACAGCAGTGATGCAACTGTAGAAGAGTTAAAGACGTGTGTTGAATTTTACAAGACTATTTTACCCCAACACAGCACATATGATGCAGAGTTTTCTATTTGGAAAAACAAATGGATGAAGGAAGACTCCAAGTCAAGACCAGCTAATGCGTTGGAGGCATTTGCAGCATGTGATGAACATTTTTTTTTTACAAATGTGAAGAAGTTACTGCAAGTTCTAGCAACGCTTCCAGTATCAACTGCAACCCCAGAACGGACATTTTCAACCTTAAGGAGGCTACAGTCTTATTTGAGAAACTCTATGGGCGAGACGAGATTGACTGGTCTAGCACTTCTTTCTGTGCACCGCAGTATACAGGTGAAAACAGAAGAAGTGGTCTCAAGTTTCTGAAAATGCCTAGGCGCATTTCTATATCAACTTGATTTGTCTGATTATTATTGATCACATTTGCTGTTTGAAATATTTTTTTGAGTTAGATGTTAGAAAAATTTTAAAATGTAATTTAGCTAAATGCACATTAGATATTTGTGGTAAAAATCACAATTTCGTAAAAGTATTTTTTGTTGCAAATACTGTTATTATCTGTATCAGTTTATAAAGAAAGCTTAAAATTTTACCAGGAGTCTGTAAAAAACAATATTTCAGTACGTACTTACATATGTAAGAGAACTAGAAACGAAGACATATACATACAATATACATCAAAAGTGCGTTCAGTACATTGTGGTGTACGGTCAAATGCGTAAGTATGTGTCAATTATATTCATGTATAAATTAACTTGTCCTGTGGTAGGTATTAAAATTAGTTAAATTTTGAAAATGCTTTGGTTTTGTATAGTTTTTAACTTATTACTTACCGGTATGTATTATTTAACTGTATTGACATTACTTGTGATCAGTTTATATAAAATAGTAAAATACTTTGTATATATGCTTTTCAATTACGTGTAAAAGTCTACACAATTCACAAAATGTTCTAAATAAATTACTAATAATACTGTAGGACCACAAACTTTTGATGTAAAAATGCTTATAGTAATAAAATGTATGTGAATTAATTAAGCTCTTGAATAAAAAAATTTATAAAAATATTAACATTTCTACCAGCCTTATATTTAATGTTTCGATACGAAAACTGCTTAAACGGCACCATTTTGCAACTTTAAATCCAAATGTTTCCGGGGGAGAACCCCCGGACCCCCGCCTTATTATGAGGATACCAGTGTATGCACCTTTGGCTAACCCCCTCCCCCTCCACCGAAAATTATTTCTGAGTACGCCCATGCCTGGATCACCCTTAGCGTATATTATCTCCCGAACGATTCAATAGGTAGTAGTCCAGTCAAATGGTGTTCAAAAAGGTTTTTAAGTGGAAAGATATGGTGTAATTGTTTTTAGTGGCTTACTTTATGTTTTTTGGGGCGCTGAAAACGAATCTGAAGTTGTCCAACAAAATTTGTTTCGGCAAATATGAGAAATCATCAACGAACCACAAAAAAATCACAAGTTTTTGTTTGTTTGTGGCATATAACTTGCAAAGTAAGCTTTTTATGCTAAAAGTGATCATATATTAAAATAAATACGAGAAAACTATCTACAATTCAAGTTCTTATAATTTTTCTGTATGACGTGTGGTTTTCGTGCAAACAGACGTTGAAAAACCAGAGAAATTGTGAAATTTTAGGAAAATAGCAAAACCACAAATTGTTATGCATTTCACTGCAAATATTAAAAGAAAACACTACCAGCTTAACTAGTTGGAGACATGGGCGCTGTTTACCTGAAACATTTTGAGAAAGCAGGTTGTTCTGGCTTAAAGGACATCAATATTTAATATCTCAAAAAGTTATTTGTTTCACCCGATAATATTGTACCCTCTTTGATGGACCTAATTTGACTTTACAGCAAGTGGAAAGATGTGCGCGACATTCCAGGTGGAGTTGTTTCATGGAGCAAACCACAAGTGGTCTCCCTTGTAACACAACCTTTGTTGCTTGCCTGCCATTTATCAATGCTCCACCGACTGATTACAACACAATATATACAGCCTTACTCACTTCCATAGAACAGTGCAAATCTATGAATCAGCAAGCAACTGTGAACACTTTCGACCAGCCTCTGTACCTAAAGGCAAGGTTTATAGTAGCTTGTCTACAAGGAGATCCAAATTTTGCTAATGTCATCATTAGAATAGGTGTATTCCACCTACTGATGTCTTTCTTGAAGGCAATAGGATATATAATGTAGTGGGTTGAAGGAGTTATTTAATGAAATATATGCACTGCTCTCTACAGAGAAAATTCCCACTGGCCACGCCTATTCAAGAGCCGTTAGAGCACATATTTTAACTCATGTTACCCTAGCATCAATTATCTTTGAGAAAATGAATTTGACCTCAGACTTTCAAGAAAAACTTACTGAGTTTATAAATTATGCAGATAGGTGTGTGCTTTTGTCAGCACATTAAAAGGAGTGTGTAGAGGACTTGAAAACGAAGTTTTCTGCTCAGCTTCAAGCCTTGGCTAGCCGTGGTGCTACATCTAAGCTTTGGATACAGTACTTTGAAATGGTTACGCTTGTTAAGCTATTCATTGATGCTGAAAGAACAGCCAACTGGAACCTTCACCTTCAAGTTGTGTACCAGATGCTCCCGTACTTTCACGCTAGCGGACATTTCTTATATGCCAAATGCTGTCACCTGTACCTACAAGACATGCACAGCTTGAAAGAGAAAATGAACGCTGAGGAATATGAAAACTGAAAAGTTCACAGGTGGCGGGTTCACTGTTCGACGAACCAGCAAATTCTGGAGCGGAACATGGACCGATTTGAGCATTGAGCAGTCCCTCATAAGGATAGTGAAAATTTCTGGGGGGCTGACTCATGGTCTTGGTGTCAGCGAAAGTATCCTCTGTAGGTGGACAAAAGGAATAAGTTCCCTTCTAAATATTTGCGTA
>PNEQ01058903.1:0-17028 GCA_003012365.1 Medauroidea extradentata | reverse complement strand
TATTCTCGAAAGAATGACAGAGCAGGAAAAACCTAGATTATTCTCGAAGGAATGAGAGAGCACGAAGTAATGGAATGATAGAGCAGGAGAAAAATTAACAGAATGATAGAGCAGGAGAAAATGAAATACAAGATGGCTGACAAAACAGACTACAAAATGGCTGACAAGATGGCGGACAAGATGGCGGACAAGATGGCGGACAAGATGGCGGCCAAGATGGCGGCCAAGATGGCGGCCGTGGCTCCGAGCTCCGACGCCACGCGCCACCAAAGTGCACCCCCCTTTTCCTACTACTTCTATAGGTCTGTATACCGTTCACAATTGGCCGTTGACTTACTCGACACTTCCTGGAAGTAGCAGAGCCAATAATAAAACTGTAGCTGAATACAGGCCCATTTCACAGTGTCAGCGAGCAGCCAATAAACACCTGCTGTCTGCACGATTTCACAAACATTCTCGGAGGCTACCCTGAAGGTCAGTGAACCCGCGAATTTTTCCGGTCTCTAGATATAGATTAAATCCTGAAAAATGGTTCCTTAGATGACGTGTGGAAATATGAACACGTCTTAGACGAAATACAGAAATGTGAAGTCAGGTTACTTAGTTCTATGTGTGAACCAAGTTTGATGACATTGTTGACGTGTTAAAATTTTTTAGGGGAGGACACACACACACAGGCACCTGTACACACAAACAGAGAGGTGATTTTACAAGCCCTACTTTTTCCGTCGGAGAGAAGGCTAACAACATTACATGAAGTGCCCTATCGCTCACTCATCAACGTACAGAACAAACCGCTGGACCTAGAGACATACAATTTTGAGGATGGCCTCCCCTTACGCCTTAGGAACCCACTAAGAAGCGATTTTTTGAAATTTGTAAGTAAGTGGGTTAAAATGGGCGGATATATGTTTTCCACGAAAGCGTGATATCTCCTAATGCCGAGATGATTTTTGAGTCAAAATGTAGCTTACGTAAATGCATGTCATGCCTTCTCAGACTTTTTCGAAACTCTTCAAAGTGTGTTTTCAATTTGCTTTTTATAACTTTTATACGCGTTGAGATATCGAACTGACTTGTACTTCACAATTAAGCTTACGTAAATACACAAAAAGGAGTTTTCGGATTTTTCGAAATTCAAACTTAAAGGCCGTTAAAAAAATATTACGTGTTTCTAGTTAATCGTCCGTATCTCTTTAACCGCGACGTGGAACAGTTATGACATGATATGCTTTTATTAGAGACAGCTGCTTGACAGTTCCCTTTTTGTTTCTAAGTACGTAAATAATATTGTGAAAATAAAAGTAATTGACGACGTAACGAAGGAGACTGCCATAATACGATACACAATTATTTGGATGTGTCATATTTTCTTATTTATTTGAAGAAATCAACAATGTTGGTAATTTAAAAAGAAAAATAGCGGGTATAGCCACGACGGGGTCAGCTAGTAAAAATATGATGGAAACGACTTTGACTTTCAAAATATTTCCTTCGAAATGTCTGGAATGCCAAAAATGATACTTATACTTACCAAAATTCTTTATGAATATTAGTATTATATTTTTAATACAACTAATGTACTAAGTGCAACACGGTAGTTATATGTAGATAATTTGCAGTGTGCATCATATACTTTAATAGTGACGATTCCGATTTATATATAGAATTTTTTATAATTTTTTAAAACTGTCATTGGTTACATGCTTCCGCAAGATTTACACACACACACATATATATATTGGTGTGTGGGTGTGTGTGTGGGTGTATGTGTGTGTAAGGATTGGTATTTGAAGGTGTGTGTGTGCGTGAATGCGCCATTTTGAAAGCAAGTCTTTTGGTGTTACTTATAAATTTTAGGTACTATTTCAAAACAACTTTAAGAAACGTAACTACTTACATGGTTTATACTATTACTAATGTCCGTTCAATACTTTCACCGTAAATAATTGTAATTTCCGCGACACTGACCACAATTTAACTAACGACTATTAAAAATACATCACGTTAACTATTATTCAGAATTTCTTTAGTAAAGATACTAGAAAATGTATCTTTAGATATGTTGCTTGGTAAACTTAATTAAACTCAAGATTAAAGAGTTTCTGTACCTCTGTCACTGTGAGAGAAATTACTTTCTTAAAACACCAGACGAGTGAATTTATGTTGATATTAGCAAACGACTGTCATTCAAAGATTGAGCTTGAAAACTTTTCTAATTTAAAACTTCTTGTGACTTTGAAATTAACTAAGGTTCGAAAGGAATCACGTCAAGAAAAAGAAAGTAGTGACAATTTTTCGTACACCTACGGCACTGCATTTGAGAATGTTAATTTGGTTTGTTTTCTGATACATCTCGTATGTCATTGTATATTATAAATGAAACAAATTGTGTAAACAACAGTAACAATTTAAATTTAAGGAAACACTTTTAGTTTGTTATAAAAATATGTTTTCTTAGCTACACACTGTTATTAAACAACATGAAGGAAAACCTACAGTTCTACTTTCGTATATTTTAAACATAAATATTATTGACAATTTCTGTGTTGTGATTTTACAAACCTTTATGAAAGTACACAGAATTTCATTGTAAAATTCTTTGTTTGTAAAGTTACAAGTATTTTATTTGTAAAAGAAAAGGAAAACTACGTAGTTAATAAAAATCACAATTTTGTCGGAAACAATGCAAATACACAAATCACATCCTCTGGAATGAATTTTGCTGGAATACAGCGAATATTAATTATTTAACGTTTAACAAAATTAAATAAAATTTGAAGTTATCGAAGCGTACGTAAAATATGAACGATTAAGACATCCACCTGGAGAGTAAGTTTTGGTAGTCTTGGGTTAATGTTCTAATCCTGGTGCGTACGCAATTCGTTTCTCAGAATAATTGCGGTACACGTAAAAATTATTAGTTTAACAGTTATTAATAAATACATTAATTTTCATGAGCGGAGTAAAATGACTATTTCCAAAATAAATATTTTATTATTGCTAGCACAAATAAAAGCATATACCTTCTAATGTTGTAAACATATACTTTGTACATTTAACAGGAACAGTCTCTGTAATCTCACAAGAGATTTCTTTGGCAAATGAGATTCCAAAGAATTTCTTTGTATAAGTATAAATAGTATTTTTAAAAGACAGATAAATCCATTCGGCAAACGTCAACGTTCCAAATGTAAAATCCAGAGCGAACCCATCGGGAATCAAACCCGGATCGTCATGGTGGAAGAGGAGAGGATTCGCCTATGACGGAAGCGAAATTTCGTGGTGGTGTGGTTCCAATAAGAATGCTCGGCCACATGTTGCCACGCACAAGGCTCTAGCCAAAGAAATTATGTCTCATAATTTATCTGGAATATTTCGTACCCAAAGAATGTACTGAAATGTGATGTAATTAACTAAATTCCTACAGTAATTTTTTCAAGTAAATCATACGCAATCTTAAATCAGGGAAATATTAAGAAAATCCCAGCATGCTAAATGACACATGCTCTTAAGGGCGCGGTATACGGCAATTCTCGTCACCATGTTTTTATTTTTTATTTATCCCATATATTTTTTTCTTTTTTTTAGAAAAAAAAACAGTGGATAAAAACGTCGCAGGCTACAATTTCACGTATATAACAACAAAGAATAAAAGTTATTCTATTTAAATAAAAATGGTAAAAATTTAAAATAAAAATTTTAGCAATTAAATTGTTTAAAAATACAAAAAAAAAAAATAATAATTTTTGGTTTAACGTAGCTGAATTTGTAGCCTATAACATCGTTATTCACTGTGAATTTTTTTTTCAGTTTTGTGGGTGTGTTGGTTTTAGTGTCGTCCTCAAAAAGGAAAAATGCATATTTTGGTTTAAGGGCGCGGTCTACAGCAATTTTCATTACCATATTTTTTATTTGTACCAGATATTTTTTTCTTATCTTAGACACAAAATGTGACTAAATTTGGCTCTTATGAAATATTTTTATCTCTTATAGTTTTCGCGTAATGGCTTATTAAAGTTATATTTTGCATGTTTCCGTTTTAACGACTACACTAAAACTAACTGATATACCAAACTGAAAAAAAAAATCACAGTGGATAAAAAACATTACTGGCTACAATGACATGCTCATAAAATTAAAGAATAAAAATTTTTTGAATTTTAAAAAAATGCTGAAACTAAAAATAAAAATTTAAAAAGTTCAATAACTTTTTTTTAAATACAAAAAATTTTTATTCTTTAATTTTATGAGCATGTAATTGTAGCCAGTAATGTTTTTATCCACTGTGATTTTTTTTTAGTTTGGTATATCAGTTGGTTTTAGTGTAGTCGTTAAAACGGAAACACGCAAAATACGACTTTAATAAGCCATTGCGCGAAAACTATGAGAGATAAAAAAATTTCATAAGAGCCAAATTTAGTCACATTTTGTGTCTAAAACAAGAAAAAAATATCTGGTACAAATAAAAAATAAAATAATGATAATGAAAATTGCGCGCCCTTAAACGAGCTGTTGCACAATAACTATGTGAGATGAAACTATTTATAAGAGTAAAAATTAGTCACATTTTGTGTTAAAAAACAAAATTAAATATATCTGTTACAAATATAAAAATAAAAGCATGATGATGAAAATTGCTGTACATCACGCCCTTAAGGGCGTTCTGCAATGTTCGTAACTTTGTAACTCAGCCAAGCACTGTACAATTTTATATAACACGTTAAAAGTAATTTCCCACAAATAAAATATTTTTCTGTTCCATAGTTTTCGTACAAGCGCATATAAGAGTTGAGTCACTAATTACTCAATGTTAAAACTATTCAAACTATATAAATGCAATATAATAAGGAAAAAGTAAATGCATTAAGCTTTAGGTAGAGATAGTGAATTATGGCGAATAGAATTATTAGAGATGACGGTTTAATGCGGGAAAACTTGACTGTATGCTGAGTTTCAACATAGAGATTATAGAATTTTGCTTGTAGCTACGTAAAGCTGTTGCCAAATTTGACTAAGCCAGTAAGAATCCCGCTATTGTAACACATGATACGGATACCTATTATCGGTCTGCAGACAGCTACGTCACAGACTAAATAGTAATACAGACGTGAAATGACGTGGCGGCTCGTTTGATATAGGCGAACTTGGTCGCTTATTGGCTGCCCGAGGCTGTAGACTCCAGCCCCGTGTCTGTTTGGCTCCTGCATGTTACTACAGGCTTCCTATTGGCCTGGCTGCCGACTAGCAGAGCAGCTGCCTCACGCTGATTGGCAGTAGGTGTTTCCGCCATGTTGCTGGCCAGGGAAGCCATTTTGCTGGCGTGTGTGACTGAGTTCGCCTTCCTGCCGACTATTTCACTTCTGTATTCCTAAATATTCTGTGGCTACGTTGTGTCCAGACGTTCATCACACAACCGTACATGTAGTTAGAAACCACTGTGTTTTCAAGGGAATGTAGGTTCAAATATTTTTCGCGATAAACCATCAACTCTAAGAATTATGCAACGTTTTGTTTAAATGCCTCACGTTAACAGCTGCGGTTGTGCTTCATGGTTAATGGCAAAGTGTATTTGTGCACAAACGTCACTCATTTGACTATGCCCATTTTAATTACGTCACTGCGACACCCACACGTCTACGATTAGCGAGTGGATCCCAAAGACGTTGAGTTAAAAATAGCCAATCACTGACCATGAAGCAGAGCTGCAGATGTGCACATGAGACACTGAAACAAAATGTCGCATAATTCTTATCACCAAAAATAATTGCCTCTAGCTATAGAGTGACACCTTCGTTGTTTCACGTAAATGTTGTTTGCTTAAAAATATATTGAATGTAGGCTACCTAACTTTCTGCATATCTTTGAGTACCTTTATATATTTTTAAAATAATTTATACGTATTCGTCAGTTCTGAATACCACCATTTAAACACATTCAAACAGAAAGTTACTTTTCATTTTGAAGTACTGCACAATTTTAGGGACAGGGAAGAGTATTTATGTAAAAAGGAAAGAGGAAAATACTGTTTATATAATGGAAACACGTTTTAAAAAGCACGTGAACACAATTGCAAAAAGAAAAATCGAATTTTTATACGAGAGGCTGCTGCGTGTTGCAAAATGATTCCACTGCTTGCCACAGCCTCGTTTTCTGCTTTCTGCATCACGCGCGATGGTTCCGCTTCTGCACACACAGCTTTTCTGTGACTAGAGCGCTCGTTCTCGAGTGTGCACTGGTCGTCATTGTTTCCGTTCACGTACGCGGGTCGCTCTCAACACGCGCAGCACACACGTTTCCCCTCCCCCCTCCATCTATAATGCAGCTCTACTCTGCAGTTAAAGGGATCAGCGAATGTCCCCGCCGCAGCCATGAATCTTTTACCAGCTGATCTACCCCTTTCACTTCCCCTACCGTGTCGGGTGTCATTTACCCCTTTCCCTGGTCTTCCTCATCCACCCACGCCACTTCTCCTACCTCCCCTGACCCACAAACAATTGACATGTTAATAGCCGCGCGGCCCGAGAGTCGCAGCGCACCTGCTCGTCGCCAATGAATATTCAGGAGCGCCGTACACCCGCTCCCCTTTCTCATCTCGCCGACGTCAATTGGTCGGACGTTTACGGCCGGATTTATCGCCGATTAATTCTCGGTCCGCGCGCGATTCCGTAAGACAGCGTCCCGTCCACTTCAGCGCTGCGTGGAGGCCGTTGCGAGTGCGTGTGCGTTTTGTTTGTCCGTGTGTTTTCAATTACCCGCGGCCCGGCCTTGGTAGACCTCGAGAACTGAAGATGGGCTGGAAACACGAACTCTGACCGCTGATCCTGTTACACTAGAATGACTTTAAGTGACGTTTTCAAAAATGCGGTAGTTGCAAAAATGGCTACGAAATATTGATATTAAATTTATCTTTTCAATACAACTAAAAAAAAAATCTTATTTCTATATTATACAACCGACATAAATAATTCCCCCCAAAAAATCATATGTATAAAATAATTTTAAAAATGACTGTTTACCATTAATATGTTTCATGCCGGAATATTTAAGCATAACACGATACCTACAAAAAAAAATAAAGATTTTGTACAGGCTTTGAAATATTTGATTGCTACCATAAATTTTTGGGTGTTATATAGGATGTCCAGAAACAAACTTCACAATAAGCACACAGCACAAATCCTGAGCTAAATTTGAGACTAAAATGTTAGTAACAACATTTTACTGCATCGAGAAAGTTTACTTTTCCGTTATAGGTCTTTCGTATTAACTTTGCAAGCTTGTGGTAAACCTGGTGAGCAAGACTGGTAGGAATTTGCTCGTTGGTACGGCGTTTACATCCGCTTCCGCCATTTCCGCAGAGTTGTATTGCTTGTTTTGTAAGTTGACATACCATGTGACGAAGTAGGGTTATGTTCTATTAAATTTTGATACCGTTATGATTGTTTATTTCGCGCAGTATTCTTGCTAGTTATTAGGCTTCAGGGAAACTTTGCTACTCTGGTATCGTATAAATGCTGGTAGGCTTGTCGCGCCAGGCTTGCCGCAAGCTTGTTCTGCGGTAACTAGGAAGCTTGATTCAAGCTTGCACACTTGTCTTGACAAGTTTGCTGCTAGCTTACACGTTTGTTATGATAAGCTTGCAGCAAGCTTGAAACAAGCTTGCATTGCTGTCTGCGATAGAATCGTGTTTGGACATCCCGTTGATGTGAACCTGCGTCTAAAATATGATAGTCGTAACAGTAGAAGTAAGATTATAAAGGTATCTGTGGATCGCAAGAGGGGACTGACTTCAGGTGCAATGTTGCTACATTGTGCATGGAAAATATCATCGTAAAACATTTTGCCTCTTACAATTTCGTTTCTAATTTAGCCCATAATTCGCGTAGTGTTCTCATCATACAGTTGTTTTTGACTATCTGTATATTATACCTACTTTGACTGTATTCTTCGTGCCTGTAAAACTTGGAGTAAAACAGACCCACATGTGCATGCCAATCGGGAGCGGTCTCATTCGGGAATGTAATCCTAATCATTTTGACATAAGGTAAATAACATAACAAATTTACAAGTGACGAGAGAAGTATTTTGCATCCAGTCATTTGTGCAAAAGAGTAATGCGACTGATAACTGCTGCACACGGAGATTCATCGTGTGCCTACTGCGAATATAACTCAGTACAGAAATTCACTCTATAATTAGAGACATGAACTTTTCGCGAAAAGAAATTTGCCTCACTTTTGTGTCAGTGACTTGTGTGCACGTCTGCAGACTTTCTTCACGGTCAGAGATTGGATGTTTTGACATTCGTGTGTCGTGGGGTTTTACACGCAAATCACAGACGTGCGGTGTTACAGTAACCTTATTGTGATTGGTACAGTCAAATGAGAAACGTCACAGTTCAAAGGCACGCTGCCAATATCTATGAAGCAGAACTGCAGACATGCACATAAGATACTGGAACAAAGTGGGGCAAAATTCTTTTCGCGAAAAGTTCATGTCTCTATCTATAATTTGCCTGACCTAGTCAATATGAACATTTGCTTGAATGTCATAGTGCCGATTTTTTTACTCTGCTATTGTAACATAGGCACTTCATGTACATTTTATCAATATACTAGTTTTATTTTTTAAAATATGTTAAATAAAGCAACATCTACAGTTTAATATAAAAACATAGCTGATACATTTTCGTAAGAATTTGCAGTTGTTTTCCAAGAAATATCTGTTCAGTACACCTAGCAAATTAATTTATCATTGAAATTGGAGTACTATTGTGATATGCGTATGTTTTTATTAATTTAAACGGCTATAATTATGTTCCCATTTAAGATTCGAGATAGAATAGACAATATATATAATATTCTGGCTAGAAAACATGAGAGTTAAAATACCATCCAAAATAATTCAGGTCCCAAATATATTTTATTACAACCACCATAGAGCCAAAACTTATGGAGTATCAATACAATTATTCAAGTTTTCTGCTATTAATACGTGACATTTGTGTATATTTTTCAATTACCACGCTGATCGAGATTACCACAAATATATCTATTTCGAAAGCATTTACTGAGTTAAAAAAAAAATAATGATTTTTATTAGGTAAGCTTAATCCTAGAGTGACACAAAATACTTTCACATAATCTGGGCTAGACGATTGCAGCTCTGTTAAATTCCGTCCGTACCTGTTGGTTACACAAAATTCCTTTCACTGCGAACAAGGGACCAAAATTTTACTGAAAATACAAGAAAAAAATTTGTAATATTTTTCACATTTAAATTTACAGTTGTCGACCGGAAATGCAGTAATATATGTTGTTTTACAGCACTATTTTTTGTGACTAAGCCTAGCACCCAACAATAACCTTAGCCCAGTTATACGTGTAAAATATTGAACTCCTTAAAATAACTGGTGTCGCTACTTGTAACGAGTCCCAACTTATTTCATCTATTATACATCACAGAGGTGGAGGGTGTTTGAATATATATATTTAAAAAGTGTGATATTATTGACTCAGACGGCACATCAGCATTAAGGGTGTTCATGTGGATAAGGTCATAATTTTATATTTGTATGAAATAGTGCTAGTTTTGTAGACGATACTTGTGAGTGCAGTTTCCTCTTACGAAACTATTTTAGCTGGCATAGTTTTCTCAAAACGATGCGTCAAAGTCAACATTTGCGTGTTCTACTGCATGCAAATAGTGAAAACCAATTGACTTACGTGAAATAATTCAAAGTGAAATAACATACTGTGGGCTACGTTTTAAGACAATTGAAAAAATCCCGCGAACTCTTTTTGTATTTAAAACTATTTCTAAATTTGCGACATTTCTTCTGTAATTTTGCGATTTTTTAAAATCAAAATATTACGTTGTGGTTTTTGAAAATTTTTTATTGCATAGCTCACGGGATGTAAGTTCACAGTAAATTATTTTGTTTAAGTAGGTCAGTTGGTTTTCACTATTTGCATGGCTGTTTGACAAGAAAATTTTGACTTTTACACCACGTTATGAAAAAAACTATGAGAGCTAAAATTGTTTCGTAAGAGTAAAATGTACTCACAAGTATCGTCTACTAAACTAACAATATTACATAAAAATATAAAATTATGGTTTTATCGCATTTGAACACCCTTAAATATCCTAGAAGTTTCTTGCCTTACTGCACATCGCAATACCCATTAACTGTGTTGTGACCATTGAAGTCTCCTTGAATATGCCATTTCTATGTATTCATGTCATTGGACAGGTATGTGAGTTTGATTATTGCCAATGCTATAAGATAGGCATATGTGTGCTGCTAAAATCCCCCTAATGTATAGGAAATACGTTTTTACTACGCACAATATTAATAAAATACAGGTTTTGAACATTCCGAGACCGTATGTATTACAAACTGTATATACACGTCATTTGACAACGTATTTTAAGACTCAGAAAACTCACAGTTACAGAAAATAACTAAAAACTAAAAAATAAATATGAAAAATGTAACGCAGAAACAAACCAGAGAAGATAGAAGTAGCTGTAGTCAACCAACGTATTAATAATTCCGTAACAGTAATATAGTAGGCTTATAACTGAAATCAAAAGAGAAATAAAAAAAGTCAAATCAGACAGAGAAAGTGCAAACAAGGATGCATGAAAAACGTGACATTGAAAGGCTTTGTCGATTACTATCGCCTTTTGCTTACACCTTATTTGGTCTTGTTTGTTTGGTTTTCCTTTCTTAATTTTTTTCGTGTTCCTACCACACACCGACTTTATCCCTATTTTACATTTTCGTATGTTCTTGTACTATAGAAATTTGGAGCCACCCTGGTCTGTGTTAGATTTATATTTTATTTGTTTATAATTTTTGCATACTTAATACTCTCATGCAACTGTGTGTTTCCTGAGACGCAACTTTCGCTAATCGTGATGTATTTCTAACAAAACTCTTCAGAATATTATATACACTTTTGCAAGTATCACTCCGCATATATTACCACAACAGTTGCCGTCAGCTGAACATCCGTCATGTCAACTTCTTCATGGTGTGCCATATTGATATTCAGCATCCTCGTGGTGCATTGGGGATGAGAAAAATGTTTTCTCTTGTAGTCAAGTCTCTCATCACAGTCTAATATCTCCTCTCAGTCTGGTACACGCACTGCTTGCGAACCCTTATTTATGTTTCCATACTCACTGCATGCTCGAGCCCCTTGATTTTATTCGTCAAAGAAACACGGCAGCATGATTAGTTCAGAGTTATCTATGACAAAGCAAGCGTTACAATTTCTCGGCCTGGCTGAAAACTTTGGGCTCATCATGTCACTTGCGCCTAAGCTGTCTCCGTGCGGCAACCTGCAGTACGCACCTGATTCGCAAGAGACCGTTGTTCTAGGCGGTAGTACCTGATCGGATGTACTTTCCTCAGAATTTAGTAGCATGACTTTGTGGTTCAGGTGTAGACGTCCTGTGAAGTAATTACCATATAAGACTGTTCCTGCTGAAATCTTTCCGCAGAAGGCAACTTTTACTAAGAACCTTCAAAAATGAGCGGACAGCAGTTCTGCAGTCGGCATATAGTCTAGCTCTTGACAGTTGGCTATTTATCTACGTATTTCCGTGTTGAACTCTACAATTCGTGTCAGTAGACGTGAAACCAGCTCGAGATAATCATTATCTCCAGTTGAAGACTGCTGGAATGAAAATATCGGCAACCTTTACACAATAAACAATTTTGAAGATTTCAACTAGAAGGAAAGAAAAAAAATAAAACAACTTAACATACCACGTTATTTTATGTACTATAAGTATATGTTTACTTGTTACCGTTTTGAAAAAGAAAAAAAAATACGACGCAATTTTATTTCTAAGCCTATATTTTGGAAACGATTTTGAAATAAAAAAACGTACAAAATAAAAAACACAAGTATAACACTAAATAAATATTGTAGTTGTTTAATTTTTGTTCTATAGTATTTATTTTTCTAGAACAATATTTGTTATTTGTTTTATAAATACAAGATTTATTTTCACAAATGTGTTGTTGATTCATCATCGCGAGCAAGGTTGCCAAAATGTGGACTGTACCACTACCGGCTGCGATCTATGATCTTCACAGTACTTGTTCTAGAAAAGTTATTAGGCTCATAGAAGTAACTTCATAGATGGTTGTTTCAATAGAAGACTATAGGAAGCTTACACAATGAATGGTAGGAGCTCCTTCCATATAGTGAAAATTTTGTGGAGCTTGTCTCGCCAAAGTTTATCCCTGAAGCTTTATTACAGTATACAACACATGCTGTACTGCTGTGTATGCAGAAACATTTGCTTATTTCGGAGACGCTGCAAAAATAATTCGCATGAGGCTATCATGTAGCCCAACACATGTTCACATAGTCTACTTTATGTATTCTGTTAGTTACTTGAACACCTAGTGTCAAATTCATTTTAGCCGTGAATATTTATACGTGGTGTAGTTTTCTAGCAGTGTTTTAAGTGATATTTACATCATTTATACCAGAAAGTTTATTACTGATTTTTTGCTTGCAAAAATAGGTATAAGGAAAGAAACTTAAGTATTGCTAAAGGCTATGTTTAAAAAACACGAATTTTTCTAAAATAATGCAGTTTCAATAAATTGAAATATTAACTCGACAGTGTTCTCCACTTAGGTTAAGTGACCATTTACTTAAAATATAATCTTAATAAAACCAAATTATACTAAAATAAACTAACTAAAACGAATAAATTATTTAATGCGTTAAAAAACCTCTATGATTATCAGCCAATCCCTATGATATGAACAATCATGGACTTAAGTAGTTATGTTTAAAGCAACACGATACTAAGCCAAATATCCAGATATTTTTCTGCAGCGTAAAACAATTGTATTCATAAGAATAAGAAAACAAACAGTTTACATTATTGATACTTTTCTCAATCTTTATTATTATTATTTTCCTTGGCTATTTCATTCTCATTTTAAATAAACATAGTATTTTCGTGTAAACCATATATTATTGGGTTCAAAGTAGTTACTTATAACTATGTACATTCATGTGTGAGAATATGGACTTACGCAATGTGTATAATAAACATATTTATACAGTATAACGTATGTTTGTATCGTGTGTTCCCTAGCCTGGCCAGCTCAGTACACGAACACTCTATCTGCTGAACCTCTGGGTACAGAAACTATATTACAATACAAAATGTTCATTACTAATTAAAAATAATAACATACAAGCAATATGATAATTTCAGAACTTGGTTTAAAATACTATCTCTTATCGGATGACTAGAAAATAGACAAATGCCTTCATCTCTTCCATTTCAGTATTTGAGAAAAATTTTAAGAAACACAGGTTATAATTTTTTAATTTTTCTTTTCACCACCTAGCTATTTACTGCTTGTTGTTATTCTACAATGACAGAGAAAGAAAAATCAATCTGCTAGCCAAAAACGTAATTTACCTTACAGTTAATTTACATTCTCTCAACACTTAATTTACGTTACATTATTTCACAAACCAATATACAGCAATTAATAACATCTTAAAATATTTACAAACATAACAATCAACAATTTAATAAAATAAAAAATATTTAAACTAGCTATCTTAAAACTAGTGAGAAGTTATGAAAGCAGATATGAAAAATATAAGATTTCTATGGAGACTTCAATTTAAGTGTTTTCTTTCTAAAATTACTTAATAACATCAAATCAACTTTACCCTACCTTTCAGGAAAATGAAATATGTGACGTATGATTAAAAATAATATTGCCATTAAAATAATTAAAAGTGTTTAAAAAAATTTCATATGTCACAACATACATGCAGACTTCAGATTTCCATCCGTAGAATTTACTTTTTTTTTTATCTAAGTCACATAAATGTACATAATCACTTGTGACAAAACGATTGCTCTGAAGTAAGTATACCGATATAACTATTAAATTAATGTTTCAGCTTACTGTCTCCCAATGTATTAAGTCATAAAACTTACACGTTTCTTTAAAGTCCTTTGTCATATTTCCGCTTCATTTAACGCATTTTCCTCCTTAAATAAAAACAGACATCAAAAGTATTAGATACGTGGTATTATGGAACGGTTAGATACTAAAGATGACTTAATATTTTATTATTTGTAATAAAATAAACTAATGTGATGCAATTAACTGAATATTGAAATGACACAATGGTAAACATCACACTTGTATTAAGGAAAATTGGTCTTAGTGATGCGCTGTACATATTCGGTCCGTTTGCCAGCCAGTGTTCACAGTAATATGTGTGAATCTAAATTAAATTTTTGTTGGTATTTACCATTGCTGTTGACATAATATCTCGTAAATTTAATTAACAAAATAATGAACAGGGAGTTCTTTGCCAAACGAAAAACTAGTTTCTATTTGTTTAGGTCTTGTCTTTTTTTTGTGTGTTATAAATGCGGGTATGCCTGTCCATTTTCTGAATTATTTCCAAGTATTCATATTGAATTCAATACTATTTGATGATTGTTTTTCAGTAACCAGGTAAACTGTTGTGTACGTTTTAAATAAGAAGTTGGTGTTATGGGAGGTTTTTAACTAAACAATTTTTGAGAATTTTTGGCAACGCCACTGCGGTTTATATTATATTGAAATTAATTTGACAGCCGAGTTGTATAGGTACTGTATGGTATTATATTTCAATTAGACTACAACATAGTTGCAAAATTAACAGAAGACTCTCTTAGTAAGTGCTTTTTTTTTCAAGCCGATGACTGCAACGGAGTTCAAACCACAGTGCGACAACTATATAAACGACTATTCCCCGAAGGCAATGCAGTCTCATCTCCCCGCTTAACACTCATTACCAGAGTCCAGAATACTTTGTTCGTTGTGTATGAATAGCCCAGGGCGCGCAGCCTGTTTCCTTCTCCTTTGTCTGGTGCATACCGCCGGCATTTACAATGACTTCGAACATCCCTTCCTATTGTACGTTACTGCTTCAGAGAGAGAGAGAGAGAGAGAGAGAGGGAGAGAGAATCCTGAACAGACTTTCAGTCCCACAGCTATTCCTTTTTCACGTCAATTTAACACACACAATAGAAATAAAGATAAAGCTAACCTTGCTGGTTCTTGCACAAAGTAGAAGAGAAGACAGTCTCAAACAATGCATCCTGACAATAGTCCCTTTGCAGAAGATCGTAAACACGTTGTACAGAAATGTTGATTGAAAATTTACAGTTCTGTACAAAGCGTGGTCCGGAATCATTGTTCTTAATTATATTCCTTTTACTTAATTAGATAGCCGCCATTAAACTTTTCAAATTATGTTTATGAGTAGGTTATAGCCATTTGATGTTGTCACAAAACGTTTTTTGAATTAAATGATCAAAAACTTACTAGAAATCCTGAAGTACAGAACGGTTGATAATCAGCAGCTACTGCAACAATTTATGTGAGTGTTGACGATGCAGATTAGTGGTGTGTGATGCAGGGTATGCTAGCATTTCCTACTGTATCAGGTTGCTTCTTTGTTTTCACATCAACCACTGAAACGTAGTTGCTAACATCGCGTCACAGCAAGTGGTCCATTAGGGGTCTCATAATATGATTTTGAGTGATGGAACCTGTTAGACTCCAACCTACTTCGCAGTGGCTAGTTTTTGATACGTGTCAAAAATATGTACAGTAGCCTACCTGTAACAATTATTATCTACAACAGCCTGATACCCTTTGCTAGATCACTTTAAGCTATGTTCATCAATGTCAAAATATGAAATTTATTTCTTTGATCACCTCATATACCAACATAGAGTTAATCAAATCAGACGATAACTCCGAAGAATTACTTAAGATATGTCAATAAGTGTTATTATTAAATAACTACAAAACTACGTTTACGGTTTAAATTTAGTGGAAATATGTCATTACTATTTAAATTTAAAAATTGTTATTTCTTAATCCTGGCACACTATATTTCACTGAGCTATACATATGAAAAAAAAAAAAAACGTTACGTATTTTCATTGGCTGCTGTTTTTTATGGCGTGCCATTAACCTGAGGGATTTCTTCGCAGCGCATTTGTCACGTTACTGCTTAAATACCATGTTTTCCAGACAAATTTACAGGAGTAAGCCATGAAATTCTCAGTCCTTAGTAGACTTCAGACCAGCATATAACAACTTTGAGTTACCTAGCTTTTAATCTCGGAGTTTAAATGTGGAATCAATTTAAAACGTAGTTCCGTCTCAAAGGCTCAATTTAAAAGAAAACTTATCGAAACAAACGTATTTCAGGTTAACCTTCTTGAAGAATATTGTTACAATGAGAATCGTTGTCAATTTTTATTGCGATTAATACGAAATGTGTAAGGTGCTATATTAAAATTTCCATTTAATAAGTATTTTATGAGCGACGAGTTTTTTTTTTTTTTTTTTTTTTTTTTTCAGAAAATAATTACTGTCATAGTATTTCTTTACAAATTAATGTAGGTCTATAGCAAATTTTTAAAATATTTTTCTTAAAAACTAATATGCACAGGAGAAATTGTGTGTAACATAGATTCCACATTAAACAGGGTGTCCATCGACAGGGAAAACCTGGAAAACATGGAAAAGTCAGGGAATTTCATCTTACAGGGAAAATTCAGGGAAATATCAGGGAATTTTCTTTTGGGTAAGAGAAAAATTATTCAAAACAGCCCAGAATAAACATGTTTGTAGTACTTGATAATTAGTCACCACAGAAAATCAATTTGTAAGCGCTTCTGATTACATTCACTGCTGGGAAACCTGATTTAATTTTTTTGATTTAAAATAGTTTTTGTTATTTTATTCAACATATTGAGTCGCTTAGTATGCAGTCTGTGATTCAAATGCATGTATCCAATTCTTTTAATTTTGTTCCATTAAAGCTATTTATTTCAAATGTGCTGTGTTGATGTAAAATTATGGAATCCAAGATACCAATTCAGCCAAGAAGTTAGGGCAGCTTGTAACATTTTGGGTCTTGAGCACCGAAGAGGGTGAAGGAAGTTGGG
>PNEQ01058902.1:0-17027 GCA_003012365.1 Medauroidea extradentata | reverse complement strand
GGTTTACTGCCAAAAGTGACAAAGTCAAAATGTGATAAAATTATAAAATGCTAGGAATATGTATATGTTGTTCACGAACAACTATCCAAGTTAACAGTCTATTCGTCGTTTCGTACTGTTGTGTCACAGTATTTTAACATACCACATTTTTGTTAATATCTACAATTAAATACTGTTTTTAGAACGAAATAGCATTTATCACTTAATCACTTTTGGCAGTATAACGACGATATGTCAGCTGATATTGTAGAGAAACCTAAGTGGAAAGCCAACTGAAATTTTACCCATTTAAAAGACTACATTCAAATTGCGCTAATTCGATCTGCCTTGTAGTTTTTGTGTCAGAATTGAACGTTCGCACGCAGCTTTTATCGGAATTCGAGCCCAGAAGCTCCCGGAATTTTGACTTGAGTAACAAACAACTGCGTCACGTAACGTCGAAATAATTCATGAAAATAAAATTTACTAAAGAAATAAAATATCTGTGCCCTGCGCTCATAGAGGTTGTACAACACCACGTCTCGATAGGTTACTGTAGAGTGAAACTCCTGTATAGGTGGTTTCTCGCTGCTCGTTCCTGCTTTTCGGATCGTCTGCCTTGAATATTGACCAACTTAGTTTTATTCTTAATAATCACGTTTCTTATAAAGACAAAATCAACATACCTATTAATTCACATCTTAGACATTTGTATAAGTATCCAACTGAAGTATAAATCCCATCGCTAGCCCGTTCAGTCGAATCAAAATCGATCATTCACTTAAAAAAAACACATATCACCCCTGCACAGTATTGAGAAATCGAATTTCGAAAAATGTGAAAATCGTTTTGCGATAATTTCTGTAATCATCATCCTGAAGCAAAAAATAATTGTATATCTCGTCGAGTTCGATAGATATCAAGGATTTATCTGAAACATATTCAAGGTCTTTTCACCACCTAAGAGAGTAAATTTCGAAAAACCCTTGAATCACGTTTTAGATTACTTTTTTGGTATCTCGTGGACATTGAAAACACAACATTAGCCCGCTGGGTTCAAGATATATCGACGATTAATTGAAAACGCTTTTCACAACTTTCACCTCTTTTCACGTCCTTAAGTGGCGAGTTTCGCAAATTTCTTGAATTGATTTTTAGGTATTTGAGTAAGCATCAATCCTAAACAAAAATCACGTCTCTATATAGAAAGCAATGGGATCGATGTATATCGAATGTAAGTCGAAAACACATATTACATTTTTTTAACCAGTTTAGGGCCGAATTCGGAAAATATATTTTAAATGGTACTTGGGATATTGACAAAAGCACCAATTTAAAGCAAAGAGCACAATGGTACCTCGATTGATTTGATAGGTATGGAAGGATAATCGAAAACATATTTTACGTATTTTCGCCCCTTTAAACAAAGAATTTCGAAACGTCTTTGAGTCCTGTCATAGAAATTTGTAAAAAGTAACCAATTACCAATTTTAAAGATATAGACGATTCATAAAAAACACATTTTGCACAACTTTACTGCCTGGGGGTAGAATTTCAAAAAAACCCAAAACTTCTTTATGGGTATTTACGTAAGCAATATTTTGAAGTGAATATCAACTCTCTATCCCAAAGGGTTCGATAGATATCGATAGTTGATTGGAAACACTTTTAAGATTCCCCCCCCCCTTAAATGTTGAACTTCGAAAAATCCTTAAATAGGCTAATATGCATTGTTACGAGTGTCCTATTAAAATAAAAATCACGATGATAGGCCGTCGGGTTCGAGCTCTATCGACGTTTCTTCGGAAACACATTTCACTTCTTTTCACCCCCTTAGAGGTCGAATTTCGAAAAATCACTTCTTAATGCTCTTTTACGACCTAAAGGGAATCCCCACAAAAAATTTCACGATTCTAGGTCCTGTAGATTGGGCTGCAGTTTGATATGTCAGTCAGTCAGCTTTCAGTTTTATATGTATAGAGATTATTGTTTAGCTTCCTATATGAAGTACTTATAATACAAAATACTACAACATCAATGAAGTCATGTATGCTGAAACAAAAACACCAACCACGTTTGCAGACAATGTATGAATGTAAATATTATTTACAAGACTTCAAACATTGTTGGTACTATACAGAATAGGCTTCTACATCCAATGTGACGTAGAAAATTGTATTTAATATATAGGGTAATTGTTAAAAATTCCGCATATAAACTATATTTTCTCGTTTATCCTCTCTATGACAATACAGAAAGTTTTTAGTTAAAGAGGTAAAATAACTTAGGTATCGGTAGCACAAATCACACAGAAATATCTACACGTTTCTTTTTGAATAACCATTCTGCAAATCATTTTATGTCATGGTCTTTATCAACATTTTTCAATTACTAACTTCATTCATGTTTTTCTGCTCGTTACTGAAATCACTATATATATATATATATATATATATATATATATATATATATATATATATATATATATGTATATGTGTGTGTCTGTGTGTGTGTGTCTGTGTGTGTGTGTGTGTGTCAGCCAAAAATTTTAGTACGAATTACCGAAACTTTGTTTCCATCTATGTATGCGAAATCAAGTTCATTAAAATTTTGTTTTGTAACGCTACCGAGCTTCTAACATGTAGCCATGGAAACACAAGTTTAAAAAATAAACGTAAGGTCAGCAACAATTCATTATTTTCTATAGCACGTAAAAGTGTGACGGGGAGCAATGCGAAGAAAATGTTACATGCGCGGAACTTGAGAGTTAGCTACCAAGCAGAGGGTCACAAAACTCAAGATATGTGATTTTCGCTTGTTTCCGTGAAACACTGTCTAAGCACATAGAGGACGTCCACTACGAAGCTGTAGTCACGTGCAGTTCTAACACAACGTTTCACCATACTTGATCACAGTGGCGTAGCAAAATTCCCAATTATACGTATTTACAATACATAGTTCTATTGGACAGGGAGGTCTCTTAATACTGCCGCAGCAGTTTTCTAACCTCATCATTATGGAACATTTATGTTTACATGAAGTTAGTGTACGAGATTCACATTTCATTAGTAATGACAATCCCCGTGCAGCAGTTCAACACGCGACTGACACTCATGATCAAAATTGCTTAATAAGAAGGCGTGGTTCATAATTCAACGCAAAAAGCATTAATCTGTAACTGTAGATTTCTTGAAGCCTAGACAATAGTTCTAGCCAAAGTTTTAGACAAAATAGTTTCCAGTGTTACGAACTTCTGAGGCACAATAACTGACACCGGAACCTCGTACATTTAATTGCGGCGCAATTAGTAATGTTGGATAAATATTTGCTCATAAAGTTAGCAAATGCCATTACCTACGATTGTCATTGAGTATTTTATCCATATTAGTTTCGAAAAAAGCTAAGATTTAAATCAATTGATGTTTTCAGCGTTTATATATCTACTACGCACTATTATGAAGTCATAATGATGAACCACGCATCATCCGTCGTCGATGTGCATCCGGGATGGTGATCGCGAATTTGAACAGTACATAGCTTTGCGACAGTTTCTGTAGAGCATTAATAGCAATTTCAGCACATTTCACGTTCATTGTGGGTTACCTGCCAGCACAATTTGATATCTATTCTTAAGGTAACGACTCGTTTTCTAACCACTGTTTTAAAACTAGCATGGGACCGTTGGCTGTTTGTGTACTATCATATCAATCAGCGAATAAGGAAGTATTACTCTGTTCAACTGATTTCGGAATAGTTATTTTTAAGCTCAAACGAGAGTAGATACTATAAAACTGTTTGTCAGTTTTGTTTCAAATAATTTTATTTACGTTGGCTTATTTTGAAAGGCTTTAAATACTACAGTATTAGCTAATTATGTAATCGACGAAATATTTATTAGTTGACTTTATTGTCGAAATCGTGTAATTTCTTATCCTTTTAGGTGTCGGGATTGTTGATGCTTCCAGTGCTCTCACATCCCAACAAAAATAATCTTGATTTAACTCTCAGCAGACTTGTTCCGGAATTAGTCATGTGATTTTCTCCGGATCTCCCATTTCACCTGACGTTTCATTAAAACATTCCCCCATGTTCACGTCATGTTTTCCCATGCCAGCGCATAATAATGCTGTTTCGCGCTGACCAAAATCTCTTCACTTGCATAATTCTACGTATTACACAGTTTTACCAAAGTAACAAGAAGAGAGTGAACGTAACAGGTGTTTATATCGTATACCCAAACATTTTTTTAAAGTTAATAACGAACTGCTTATTGCAATTTTAAAATCATATTCGACCGGAATCACCTGTTCGCTTATTTGATAGTTGCTGAGTTTTGTAAATACTTAGAGATTTTAAAACTTCTGCTCGAATTACTCAGTGAGACCATATTTATCCAAGACTCTTCAAATGTCAGCTAGCCAGTAGTTATCGACTTTCAGTGAATAAGCGTACTTTACAATATCTTTTATCAGTCTAACGTACATCACTTTAAACATTAATCACGGTTACCTTGACGTGTTAGGACAATTTTTTTAACGTGCGTTTTAAATATGCTTTATATCTAGTTTATATTTGTTTGGACGAGATCAATTAAATTAATTAAAATTTTCTGTTTATGATTTTTTTTCAATCTTATATATTTTAACATAACGTACATATGCAGATTACAATAAACAGATTTCAAATTGAATATAGCCTAGTTACTGAATATTAGTATTCGACCAAACGCTAAAACTTATTTATATAAATCAGATGTTAACTAATTACATGGTTTTTATCTTATTTAATACAAACAGACTTTAATTTATCATCTTAACGTTTTATCTTAATATAAAATACTTGTAATGTTAGCACCGGCTACTTATGTAAATTTTCTTAGCTAAAAACTAAATATGTGTTTTAAGACGATTTATCTCGGTTTTCTGTTTTCAAATGTTTGCGCATAGCTTACGCTGAATAAATGTATACTACAAATGACAATCGTAGATATGAAACAAATTTTCGTAAATAACTGCTTAACTGTTTGAATAGATTAACGTATAGCTTGGTTAGATCACGAAACGTATGAGGAGCATAAGATTTGTTAGGTAATAAATCGACGTCCAGTCGACCAGTAATCGAGCAATGCACGCATCATTTTAATCTACTATATCTACAAGGCAATGTGAAAAAAATGTAAGCAAAATTGTGTGGAATTGTTGTAAAACAACACTCAGTTCAGTTACATTCTAGGTATTTTGTAGTTAGAAATAATATTTTTTTTCTCTGCGTTGTTTTTCATGAAGTAAATTTGTATTAAAAAATATTGTTATACTAGCGCTAAACTAAATATTGCTAAATTATTTTTCAACTAATATAAAATGGAAGTATTTTGCTCTCGTGTACTGTATGATTCGAGAAATAATTGCTGTGATTTCAAACTTTGGGCATTTTATTTTTATTCTAAAATATTCACATTTCTCTCTTCGGACATTAAGACATGGGATTGTTCAATGCTTAAATAAATATTTCGATAGACATATATTTATGTTTGTTTTGTCATTCCTATTTTGATTAACTGACTTGCACTCAATGAATAAAGAACTAAAGGTTTATTTTTTTAATTTGAAACTCGTATCCAGAAAATGCAATGAAGTTTTCACTATCGGAACCCAAATGTGCGACGCAGCTGTATAGCGTTGCTCACACAATCAGGAAGGCACGTGTTTGATTGCCAGCTGTAGTTATACCGAATTTTTTCTGTAATATATTCAGCCGAACGTAGCAATGTGTTAAAACGCAAGCCATACTTGATATCTGTCCGTGTGCCATCTACTGAGAAAAGTTTTGTGTCGGCCGTAACCATGTCTAGAGCCCGTTATCTAAAATACGTACAGCTAATTTAGAGAATACATTACTTTCTCGTGTCAGTGCTTCTCAACTTAAATTTTGAACAATTATTTCAATCTAAAAAAGATTTTCATACAAGTAGTGTTAATTGTTGTTATATAATATATGACCTACAGAATATATTTAATACAAATTCAGTGTGAGTGTAACTAAGGAATTTTAACAGATCACACTTACGATCTTTTACGACGTGCTAATTTTAATGTCAGTATATATATATATATATATATATATATATATATATATATATATATATATATATATATATATATATACATATGTGTGTGTTTGTGTTGGTCTGTATTATGTAGTAAGTTTAAATTATTTGAAAACGAATTGTTTACTTTAGGAACATATAATTTCGTAAAATAAACCTTATAATTTTTACTAATTGGGGATTATATCACATATATGATATTGAAAATACCTACTTGCATTTACAAAAGCATATGAATGTTATTTAATCTAATAATAAGCTAAAAATTAACACTAAAGATGAACAATATTCTTACCTACTGCTGCAGTGAGCTGCAGATACAGCGAAAGTGTTACTAATGATACTAGCACCACACTTCTGATCGCCATTCAGTTGATATGCCGCCTGAAATGTATGGTTTACATTATTAAAAGGCTTGTGAGGTTCTATTTTTTTTTTTTAATTCTGTATTGTTCTTCAAATTTTAAAAGTTTATACAACTGTATATAAAATATGCACTCATTGGCTATTTTAATTACAATTACGTAGGAAATTAAGATGTTTATTTAATTTTCTATACCATAATGCTACAATATTTACACGGCATTTAATTACTAGGAAAATGCATAACAGCCATATATTTTAAGAAAGTTAATATAGCACTGACATACGCTGTTAAATACATGTAATTAATTAACTGAGCAAACATTACAATACTTGAAAATCATAAGAATTGTATACTGTTACTATGTCGAACTTTTTTTATTTATTTATACATGCCTAAATGCATAATATAATGGTTTTAGTAAAATGTTAATAGTCAACAAACTAACAGAAAAAATAAGAAACGTCGGTAGGTAAATGTATTTACACTTTTTTATGTATAAACAAACTAATATGCTTATGGAAGTTTTTAAATGTTAAAATAAATCAACATGACGTTTGATAAATTTTACTGTCCTGTATACATTAATCGTAATTAGAAAAAAATTATAAGAATTTTTTCAACGTTTTGCAGTAACATGTGTGATTTTTTACTATACTCGTATAACAAGTTGAGGAAGCAAATACACGGCACATTACAGCTATTTTATGATAAATTAAAATCCTTAATGCAGTAATAACCTTTGCACTAACAAATAATATATTCTTATAACTAAGCTGACCTGGTATGGCGCAGCAGTGATGGCAATGGCATGTCCACCTATGATACGTCCATCTAACTGGAACTCGTCCTTGAGGGTAGCCCCTTATTTTTAAAAATAAATTAATTGCATTTATTATATTACAAATTCTGCAGTTACAATAAACATAACAAGAAGAAACAAGCATAAACCATAAGCCAACATTTCTCGAAATGGGAGAAAAATACCCTGAAAGTAAAACCTGTTTAAGTACATCTATGAACATTAAATGATTATGATTTATACACGTGTTAAACGAGATATTCAAATTATAAATTGATATAAGGGTACAAAGTTTAATTAAATTGGAAAAATAAATTACTGAGATATCTTTTATTATAAAGGTTATTAATGGCTGACATTTTCGAGATGATACAAAAGGATAAACCAGATAAGCTGTATGTGCACGAAGTTTGATGATGTTCCGGCGTTAATGCCATTACTCCGGCATTTTTGTTGAAGGAGCTGACCTTTTTGTAAATCGACGGTATGTTGTGAAAAGTGTGTTTGGGATCGTCAATCTGTAAAATACGAATTTATAATTTTAAAGACTTTCATTCATAAAACGGTTTCAATTACGTTAACCGTATTTTCATAGAAAGTAATACAAATAAAAGCGTTTGCGGATTTTGGTGTGAATTTTTTGTTGTCTTTTGTGAAGTATATCTTAATGTTACTCATGTACCATTGCAGCACATCGTTTGAATATGCCGAGTTAAAGCAACAGTAATACATACGTTGCACTAGCATTTGGAAGGATATGTGCTTTATTTCGAGCTGCAGCATTGCTGATTTCAGTTTTGCATTGTTTCCAGAAATCAGTCCTGGCGAATGTCGGAATAGAAGCCTTAACAAAGACAATTGCCGATTCATTTCCAGTTTCCTTGCATCTGTTAAGAACGTGCTTGTCAACGAGATGTAAAGTTTCTCTATAGGATAAAGGTTGCAATTTACAATACATAAACTGTGCCAAAAATACAACACCAGCAAGGCAGTGTATTGCAGACACTTAGTATATGTAGGAATTATTTTCTCGTAAACGTTGCAATCAAATGACTTGCGAAAAAGGGATTTTTATTTGTTACTTAGAAGAACTGTTCAGAAAGACAACATAAAATGTTCGCAAAATTCAACGGAAAAGTTCTGATCAAAGTGAAGGTGGCCACCCCTGTAATTTGCATGAAGGGGAGGGTTTTAACGACCGATTTCGTCACAACTCTAGGATTTCGATAACACGAAATTTTGAGCAGAGAATTGTGATTTAACTCAATATTGTTTCCGATATTTGCTAAGAACGATGGCCCAGTTCAAAAGGGAAACAACTCAAAATTCCCAGTTGTGAGTAAAATGCATATAAAGATATTTTCGTTTCGCCGAAAAATTGTCAACTAGCATATTTGGTGGGAGTTAATTTGAAGCAAATTTATTGAGGTAACTACTTAAGTGCATAAAATATTTATATTCTGCGTTGTTTAAATTATCACTTATTAAAATAAAGGAAATACAGTTTTTAGCGCTTTACTTACAATGTGAAAAAGTGCCATGTTAATAAAACATGTGAATAAACGTGTTGTTTTTCTTTTCAACTGAGTATAGTGCACTTCTGCCGATGTGTTGGTGAGCCAAACTCAGAAATGCCATTTATTAAAATAGTTTCCCTTTTTACTTGGACCATCGAAAACAAAATTAAAAATGGATTTTAAAGGGTTCATATCTTCCTTTAAAAATGGCACTAGACGAAAATGGCTTTGTGTGATTATAACTCATTTTTATGAGGAATCGCCTCCCAAAGTTTGAAACATAAGTTAAGTAACATACTTTCATTCATTCATTCATACATACATACATATATACATAAATACATACATACATGCATAGGCCTACATACATACATATATAGGCCTGCATACATACATACAACTCGTCTCTTTCTACCAGTGATTAAATTGTACATTTTCGGTTTTATAAAGTTATACGAAATCACTTGTGTAAATTAAATTTTTCTACTTGCACTTTGTAAATAGTTTTATAAAATAATACAATTAATTTAACACTCGGTTCTTTACTCTTTGCTTTCTCCTTACACTTTCACAAATTCGTGGTAGTTCATTGTTTTATAATTAACATATAAAATAATGCAATATGTACAAAAATCTTAAAATTATCGTACAATATTAATGTGTGTTACAGACTCACCGTAAACGGAGACCAGCAGGGCTGAGATGACTAGAAGGCGAATCATGATGCTAAAGTGACAGTGACTGGTGATATTTTCGTATTTATATACATCAAAAAAGTTAAGTAATTCATTTTTCTGTATAAATTTCGTTACGAAATACCTTGCGCAATGCAGATGAAACAGCGTATCTCAGTGCATGTGCCTGCGTCGTTCAACGTGATTTCATATCAATGAAAATGTCATCTCATTTTGATTAAATATTTCAAGTCATGAAACACTTAAACTTTATACACAAACACGAAATAGATGTGAGAGTAACATGTGCAAGACAAAGAAAAATTAAACTTACTATTTACGAATATTTTAAGAAAATGTTCTCGCACGGAAGCGCACAGTCAAACGTACACACATGTACCAAAAACACACATATTTTAAGATAAAGATTAAAGGATTTCTGAATGATAAAATCCGTTGATTATGTTAAAAATGTCTAACCTTTGCCTCTATTCAAAATATGTTTCTTAAAGCCATTCTGAGCAAGTGACGAACATGAGTTTACTAGTCCTTCAAAGTCCTTAGTGAACTCTTAGGTATTTAAACCATTAATTTATAGGTATATTATATTTAAACATATTTGATTCTATATAGGCTAATGTGTAAAATTACTTTCTATAGCATAAAGAATACATATTTGTGAGTTATATCAATTGTGGAACACAATTATATTGTGTAAAATTTTTATTTATGTAAAATACACTGACGTTGGTAATCATTTTTCAAATTTTAGACAGGTGCTTCTGTGTAAAGTAGAGTAAAAATTACAGTCCATAAATAGGTTAATATTATCAAATTCCTTTGGTCGATCAAGTTTATTATTGCAATTCCAGCTTAACTTACATATATTGAATTTTTGTCAGTTAGCAAAAAAAAAACTTTGTATTAAAAGAACATCACCTGTGTTAATCGTTTTGAGATGAGTAGAGAGTTTTGAAAAGACTTTAACAGCAAAACTATGAACACTTCATGGGATAATATCAGTACACTATACTTAACCTGTTTGAAGTGTTAAGTAAGGAGTCTTGACAATATTATTACAGACGCATCAATTGCATATAGCGTTCCTATAAATTTTAGTGAAACAGATAATTTTATATGACTGATGTTACAAGACCTGAAAAGTGTCTAGTCGTCCTCAAAATTTTAATTTTAACTAAAGACTATAATTGTATAATTAGGAATGTTAGATTCTAGTATAAACCAAGATTCAACAAACGTAATGCATATCCTAGTAAAATAATAAATTAGCAGCATAACTGATAAGCCTACTTTCCAAACAGTTGGTGCAATTAAGCACTGAAAATTAAAATTTTTTAAATTTTTTAGGAATATCAAATTGTATTATTAATTTAACGTTTGGTACACGAAATATACTATATATATATATATATATATATATATATATATATATATATATATATATAAGTGAATTTGCTAAGTAGTAGGCTAGTACCCAGTTTTATGAAATTGGGTAAAAATTTCTGATATGTATTTCTATATTAACGGTAAATTTATTCGCTGTATTCAAAATATTACAAAAGGGTGAACGAGTTACGCAAAAGTCTCGTCAGCATTGAATGTATTATGTGTACCAAGTTTGATGGAATTTCTGAAAATGTTTCGTCATATAAGCCATATGCAAAAAAAAACATTATGACCACCATCGTAAAATCAAGAACACAGAGTGAGCGAAATACACAAAACTATAATCGAATTTTTGTGCCATAAACCAGTAACATGTTTGACAAAATTCAGAAAAAAAATTTCTTTCGATAAGTAATAACTTACTAAAAATGTGTAAATGGCCGCCATTTTAAAAATACAGTCACAATGAGAATGAAATATGCAAAACTCAAGTCAACTTTGTATTGAGTAAGTGTACAAAGATTGATAAAGTTTCTGGAAATATTTCATCAGACATGTCATATTGTAGAAAAATTATAAAAATGGTGAGTAATATTAAATTATGGACACAGAATGAGAAAACTACACAAAAATAGTATCAACTGTTAATGCAGTATATACGTACCAAGTTTGATAAAATTTAGATAAATAATTCATCAGAAATATAATAATACAGTAAACATACAAAAATGGCCGTCATTTTAAAAATATGTACATGGCATGAAAGAAATAAACAAAATTAAGTCGTCTTCGCACGCATTATATGTGGACCAAGTTTGATGAAATTCAGAAAAAAAATCTTGAGATATGAAATGCTATGTTAAAAATATAAAGATGTTCACTATTTTGTAAATATCAACACATGATGAACGGAAGGGCGACAGAAAGTTTGCCCTTTGGATGAGCAGCTCATCATGATATATTCTCGCAAGGCATATTTAAAAAAAAGACTGGAAGGACAACTTACCCAATTTCTTCAAACATGATTGTTTTCGTGCTATATTATTACTGAAAATTTGCCCGATAGGAAGGAAAACCATTCCAGTTCCAGAATGGACGACTGAAAGTTTGTCTGTTGGACGGGCAGCCCATCATGATTTTTTTCTAAGAAAGTGTATTTGAAAGGAGACTGGAAGTGCAACCTTTCCAATTTACGTAAAACTCTTAATTTTTATGCCTGAAAGTTTGCCCGACTGGACGGCCAAACTTTCCAGTTTTGGAAGCAGTTGTACTTCTAAAGAAAATCCTGAAAGATGATCCCGATTGATTCTTGTCATAAAATAGCTGCATGCTTAGAGATATCGATAGAAAGAATCAAGTTTTTCACCAACTACACACCAGGTACCACTTTCAATAACGTACCCGCGTCGTACTTCAAATTGTAGCCACAGGTGACTCTGAAGTATAGATAGTTATTTCGTCAACTCTTAGACAGTGTCAATGTTATCCTCATCTTGTGTTATTTTGTTGTTTAAAAACAATTTTATTTGGATATTGTTTTGTTTGCGTTACTTATTGTATAAACATAGGCCTGTATATACTTATTAACTGTTTGATTTCACAGAAAATAGTTCATGCAAATACAAATTACATTCCAAAATGAAATATCTGATAAATATTTCCTTATGAAACTGTAAATATTGAATTTAATTATATATTTTAGATAATTTAAATTCAGCTATTCGTCGTAGGCTCACTAATTATATGGTCACATCAAACAAAACGAAATATTCAGAAAAATTGCCCGTAAATGTGATGGTACAAATCCAACTTTGCCAAGAAGCCGGGACGGTTTAAAAAGCGATACAAGGTGACTGCATATTAATTCTCAAATTAAAAGTGTTAAAAATGTTCGCCCTTTCATGGATGGAATTATATCCATGCCCAAGACTACGAGTACAAATTATTATATTATTAAGTTAGAGTACAAATAATTTATGTGTGCCGGGATGCAACGAAAAATTTCGGGCTTGTGTATGACATAACATAGTTCCTTCAAAATTTATTTGGGAACTGATTTTATTAAATATCTTACATCATTTTTTTTTTAATTTAATAGGCCTTGTGAGTGTCATGCGACGCTCCTTTTACGCTGTGCTTCATGCAGTTGTCTCAGAATATCAGCATAAGCGTAAAGCAGCAGGCTATAAAAGCAGAACTTGAAATAGTTCATGTCGCTTGTAAATCATTTTGCACGGTGTACTTAACATATTCAATAATTATTACGTAACGTTTACTGTTTACGTCACGAAAGCAGAGAAACATCTGTTATTCTCTGACTGGCCCGGCAAGCATTCCTCCACCATGTGACAGTATTATTCTGTTAACATTGATAACAATTCTCGGAAATGGCAACCCATCACAATGTACTGCGAGCAGGAAGGTACCTACCTCACCTTGAAAACAGTGCTAACGTAAAGGGCATTTGGAGCAACTTTGGACAGATGTGTTCCAAAGTCTTGTATTTTCATTCCTCAGGTGTTATGAAACGATACGGTATTTAGTTATATTCTTTAACATAACTTTTCTGACAAACAAATAAAAACACGTATTTTAAATGTGAGCACTACATAAATTTAATAAATGCCCGAAATCTTAATGATTCTCCTAAATACTGCTATGTGATTCTATCTCTGATGCGCTTTAGGTAGAGATTTTAAGTAAAATTAAAATAGCCTAATGAAAACGCTGTGTTTTGCGACGTAAAACATCTTCGATTTATTAATACGATTCTTACAATACTATTGACTTATATTACATCTATCGATGAATTGCTTACGTCTGGTAATTAACACTTAATCAAGTTATAATTCCTTAAATACAATTAATAAACTAACTACTTATTCCTGTGATTATGGGAATATTAAATTTATAAACGCTGTTTTTTTAATCAGAAAATCAAAACAATTGTTTCATTAAAGGTTTGCTGTGTTACAGTAGGTGCTTTCTTACAAAATTACTACCTTACCAATTTCAGAATATTACGCATCATTCAAAAAGAGTACCACGTGTATGGTCGGTATCAGCCTATCATCAAAGCACTTTAAAAGTTACTATACAAGCAGTAGTTTCTGTAATAGTCTCTATTATGTACTTTCCTCATAAAAACACGCTTCCCAAGATTTAATGATAATAACAATTCGACCGTAATGTTATTATGTTGTTTTCAGATGATGTACACCATATAATATATTGTTACAAGGTTGAGCAATAACTTATTCATATGGGCAATTCCCATGAGTTCTTTCGGGATAGAGGACTTATAATTAGAAATAAAATAGTTCAATTAAGTTATTGAATTACTAGCTCACAAAGCTTACAAAAACACCAAAGAGTATCAACTATAACTTTCACAACACAATTAGTTATGCACACAATTACTTCTGTGTCACAGATACGTTAATTAACTTTGGCAATTAAAGCAAAAAAATTTCTACCATCAATTAATTAAACACTACTAATAACAATAAAATTCCGTCATATATCCAATCAACAGTCTCCCAGACTGCACCGCTGTCTTCACCCTTGAGGTCTTCGGTTCGACTCCCGTCGCGCACCTCCTCTTCGCACGTCAGCCTGCCGCAGCAGTCCTCTTGTTTCGCCCAACACTGCTGCGAAGGTAATCGCCTGCCGCCTCGCAGTAGACTCTGACGTGACCAAGATGTCTTCACCAGTCTCTCTCCACAAGCATAGCACCTTCTTCTAGCACGACCAATAACGAACTGTCCCCAATTTGGTCGATTCAAGCCAAACTCCAGGGGTTCCCTGAATTACATGGGTCTAAAAATAGACATTACCACATGTTTCGGACATGACTTGAGTTACGTAGGCCGCCCTTGTAGGGTTAAGACACAGTTGGGACAGGTATCTATGACGTAGTTTCGGCGTGTCTTCCAACACGTAGCCGCCCGCGCTATGAGCAAGGGGCCAGTCCATAAAGTGTTACGAAACAGCCGTCAACCACCGGCCTCCAGGTACGAGGCACGCAATAATATCTTAAATATTAATTAATCCGCAGCAAAATGTCAGACACTGTCATTAATTTTCACGATTTTTTTTTTTTTTTTTTTTTAGAGAAACATGTAAATTAATTTGCAAATAATTATATTATAATCACACTTGCGCGCGCTGTATGTAAGACCAACTGACTAAAATTATTGATATAAAACTTACAATGTTTTAAGTGCACGTATAAAAAAGCTTTCAATGAGGTGTCCAATCGCTGAGGCAAAAATTTTTACTCAGAATATGTATAAAATACACGTAGGAATATGCTGTAAGCCTATCAGAACGAGATAAAATTCGGTTAAATGTTCAATTATCGTACATGACCGGAATCTAGCTCACTATTTTTAACCCCGGATGAAAAAGGAGTGTGTGTAGGTGTGTGTGTGTTGGTGTGTGTGTGTGGGAGCGTGTGTGCGCTCGTATGTGTGCGCGTGTGTGCGTGCGTGTGCGTGTGTGCGCGTGTTTGTACGCGTGTGAGCCCGCGTGTGCGTGTGTGTGCTCGCGTGAGTGCGTGTGTGCGCGTGTGTTCGTGCATATGCGCGTGTGCATGTGTGCGCGTGTGTGCGCGTGAGTGCGTGTGTGTTTTTGCGAGTGTGCATGTGTGTTCTTGTAAGTGTGCATGTGTGTGTGTTCCCACAATGCTAGTGAAATAATGTATAACATTAAAAGCAAAATCAAATAAACTTACTCCTGTACCTCGACTGGATACGCCAATTTTATAGAGTTCACACCTTCGCATATGAAATTTTTTTCGTAAACACTTGAAGACATGCGAACATATTAAATACAAGAAATGTGTTTCTTGTTGTCATCTTTGCCTACATGTTTTTTTAGTTCAAATTTGACTTGTTAACTAAGTGGAGTTGTTGTTACTAGAACCAAGATAAACTATTATAATGGCGAGGCGGATCACATCGGAAGTTTACAAATGTACGTTACCATGTATCAAATTTACACAAGGAAAAAAGTTAAAGGATAATTATCGAAGCGACATGGAATTAGCAAATGCAAGATGACCCCTTCCCGTACTGCATATCGCAGTTATAAGTGTTAACGAGTGTTTGCACGCAGTGACAATCTACATAGGTGTAAGAAAATATGTACTACTAAGCAAGACAATGTGATGCCTTGCGATGTAACTGAAACTTGCATTTCGGGAAATGCGGACGTATGTGCTGGCTTATGTGTCTAAATATTCATGCCGATATAGTGGCAAGGCTTTCAGTAAAAATTACAATGTGCGACGACACGAGAGAACATGTGAAGACAGTACGTATCGCTACGGAACTCTGCAGCTTGACTCTGAGATGTTACAAGTACTGTCGCCAGTTTCATACACGAGACAGTCAAGACGCATTCTGCTACAATGAATACAATATGCATGTTAAAGTTCTAAAGCTAAGGCTCTTACGCGCGTACATGCATCAAACATGCCAAATGCTAACGGATTTGCACTGAAGGAATATGGTTTTCGGGGTACTATGAAGACATACATTGCAGAAAATATATCAAAAATTTGCGCATTTCTTGACAATATTAAAGCAAATCTAATACGTGAACTTACGACGGAGATGGAAATAATGGTTCTTTGAAATATAATATATCGTTATTCCAATGGTAAAGTTGCGAAACTGCAAAAATGCAGTTTTTCAGTAGAAGCGAAAACAACTTTAAATGCATGTGAAAACTACAGTTTTATTGCATTTTAGTTGAAACTTAAAGCAAAATAAGCCCATTTCTAAGTGATTTACATCATACCCACAAGTTTTACACACACAAATAAATGAAGCCCTCCACCCCCAAAACAGTACAGATTCGCAACTTTACTTTGGTCTCAAATACCATGTAAAATCATTGCTACATATGCAAATGTGAATATTCTTTTCAAATGACAATTTTTGTGCACCTAATGACATAACTTACTGAAGTTAGTTTTTTTAACATTATAAATTGTTACAATATATGACGCTAAGGCTTCATACCAAACATAGTTATAACAATAAAAACTGCTCTGTTCAATACTACTTTATGTGACGTCTTAGATTGGTTGAAAAATAATCACTCATCACTTTCAGAGTCTTCAAAAGCATCTGGTAACGTTTCATGGGCATCAGAAGATGATGGTAAATTT
>PNEQ01058901.1:0-17030 GCA_003012365.1 Medauroidea extradentata | reverse complement strand
TTAGATGTCTGTAACTACCATAGAACGTCAAATTGGCAGTTTTATAAATAAGGCCCAGGCGAAGTCACTGTTAGTGGCAGGGACAAACTTAAGACTGCTTTTCGCATGGACAGCTATAGCTACTTATCCTTCTGCAGAATTAGTTCAACTAGCCGCTTGGACATTCTAACACTTGATGACTGAAGTACCAATCTTGTGTTCAAAGAGGTTTTTCAATTAAAGTAAATATTATCAGTTACGAATAATACTCGCGAGCAAAGCCGCGGGGGACTGCTAGTTTAATCATAAAGTTGGAAAATACCATTATCTAGGATTGTCGTTGAGTAGTTTATCAATACTGGCTTCGAAAAAAGCTTAGAAATAAATTGTTGCTATCAGCGTTTATTTATCTACCAAGCACTCTTAAAGTGATAATAAATTATTTTATAACGCCTAGCCTCCGTAATTATAATTTTTAAGAAGATGACAGAAATTAATTTAGCTCTATATCGTTTACAAATTTTACTACGGTAATGGACCCTACATTTCAAACAACGCATTTATTAGATTTAAAAATTGGAAATGTAGATTAAGAATGAAAAAATTTTGATATAATGATTTGTTTTTTAATAAATCATCGGAGCATCGTTCGCTCTATGAAACGTACGTTTCCAAAGTAAAATACTAGTAACCGAACACCAAAGTGGATCTTAGCAATGTAAGGATGATTGTGTGAAACCCTGAAAGTATTACAGAGTTTTCAGTGCAGCGGCAGCGAGGATCGAGCACAATTAATGAGTTCAGCCACGGCGCGTGTGTTTCACCGCTGTCTTCACGGTCATCCTGGCGGCCAAACACACTGCGTCACCCGCCAAGTGTAACAAAACGTGACCCGCAATCCGACCATCACCTAGGTCTAGGGTACCCTATCTCGACACACCCTAGTAAAGCATTTACTAGAATAATACATGTGAAGTATGCTGTATAAACTTAAAAAATTAAATATTACTGACACAGTAAAATATTTGTTTAAATTTGAACTACTGCAAAGCAACTTCGCCGCTAAGATCTGTTTTGTTTAAAAGTAGCAGCACTGGTAACTGTTTTAATACAGTTTATTTGAAATCTTTGTGGTGAAGATAATTGCGGTAATTTTAACACACGTTTTATGTTGAGAAAATTATATTTTGAACAAAAATACAGTACTCAGACCAGATGATATTTAATTTAATTGAATAAGTCTTTGAACACCACATAGGTAGTTCAGTCATCAAGAGTTAGAATGAAAAATTTACTATATAGGTGAGTTAACTCTGCAGCAGGATAAATAGTTATGACGTCGAAACGATTCATGAAAATTAATTTAGAAAATTAAATATTAATTTCCTGGGCTCAAAGAGGTTGTACGACACCACGTTTCAATAGAACTGCAGAATGAAACTCCTGTATAATTTATTTCTCGCTGGTCGTACTTGCTTTTCGGATCGTCTACCTTGAAAGTTCACAAACTAAGTTAAGTTTTCTTATTAATTAAGTTATCTTATAAAATAAGAAAAACTTTGCATTACTTTTTAGGTACTTACGTAAACATCATTCTGACGTGAACACCACTTCAATATCTCTACTGGTTAGATAAGTATCATTGGCAGATAGAAAACCGATTTTATGCCTTTTCACCCATTTAGGTGTCGAATTTCAAAAAATCTTAATTTCACACCTTAAATATATGCTTAAGTATCCAAGTGAAGTGAAAATCACGTCGATAGCTCGTTCAGTCAAAGCAAAATCGATCACTAATTAAAAATCACGTATACTCCTGTACAGTACTGAGATTTCGAATTTTGAAATATCTTAAAACATTTTTGCGGCCCATTACTTAATCATCATTCTGAAGCAAAAATAAACTAAATGTCTCAATGGGATTGATATACATATAAGATTTATCTAAAACATATTCCACGTATTTTCACCTCCTAAGAGACTGCATTAAAAAAAAAAAAAACTTGTATCACATTTTAGACTGCTTTACTGGTGTCTCTTGAACGTTAAAATCACAATAGCCAGCTGGGTTCAAGATGTATAGACGAATAATTGAAAACACATTTAATCACGTTTCACCCCTTTCTGCCTTCTTAGGTGAGCAAATTCGAAAATTCGTGAATTTACTTTTCAGGTATTTGAGTAAGCATTCATCTTAAACAAAAAATCATATTGATATGTACATATTAATGGGGTCGATATACATCCATTGTGAATCGAAAAAAAAATTTTACCTTTTTTTTTCCCTCTTTGGGACCGAATTTGGAAAATATATTTAAAGGTATTTTGACGTTAACATAATCATCCATCTAAAGCAAAGAGCACTTCGATTTCTCGATTTGTTCGTTTTACATGGAGGAATAATCTAAAACACATTTCACGTATTTTCACCCCCTTAATTAAAGAACTTCGAAATGTCTTGGAGTCTTGTTATAGTCATTTGTATACGTAACCAATTGAAGTAAAAATCACGGCGATAGTCAATTGTTTTCCAGTAATATAGACGATTCATAAAAAACACTTTTCCCCCCTTTTTTCTGTTTGGGGTCGAATTTCATAAATTCTAAAATTTATTTTAGAATATTTACGTAAGCAACATTTTAGAGTGAAAACCAACTCTCTATTACAAAAGATTCGACAGGTATCGATAGTTAATCGGAAACACTTTTAAGGTCTTTTCGTCCCCTTAAATGTTGAATTTCGAAGAATCCTGAAATTGGCTAATATGCATTTTTATGTGTGTCCTATTAAAGTAAAAATCACGATGATAGGCCGTCGGGTTCAAGCTCTATCGATGTTTCTACGGAAATAATTTTCCCCCCTTTTCACCCCCTTAAAGGTTGAATTTCGAAAAGTGCCTTCTTAGTGCTCGCCTACGACCTGAGGGGAATCCACACAAAAAATTTCACGACTTTTGGTCCAGTGGTTTTGGCTGCAGTTTGATATGTCAATCAGTTATTCAGTCAGCCTGTCAGTGTTCTCTTTTATAAACATAAAAATAATTTTAAGTAAAAAAGCTAATTTTCTAAAATGACAAAAAAATATATATTCAATTCTGTTTTTATACATGTCTTTGAGTATGTAGCGAGTGACATTGTTCTTCAAAGTAAATTGTCAGTTTGTTTCCTTCCTATCATAGAAAGAGTTTTATGGAAGTTTGGTCTTCGACATGCTGTTACACAAAGACTAGGAAAATTCAAAAATATTAATGACAGTAATCATAATGTAACATAGGATGTCTATAAGCAAACCGCCTCCCGATCAAATATAACATTTATTAAGACAATTAAAATTGTCGGTAAATTACACCCCATAAAATCGCCTGCCTACCGGCCGTGTGTTAGTGTGAGTGAGGTACGGCGCCAAGGGCGATGATGACCGGCTCATCTGGTGCGGTATCGCCTCTACCGCAGGACACTGCGAGCAGTGGTATCGTAGATCACTCGCCTGACTGACACTTTCTGTGGTGACCCCATCTTTATATTGGTGGACAGTTTTAAGCAAGGAGCATTACGTGTTTCGAGAGTAGTTTCACACAAATCGCGTGAGTAGTTTCTCCAATAGACGTAATGTTTTGAAACTATTTTTCTATCAGCATTTTAAGCATATTTTATTTCCTTACGTTTACACAATGGGCACACGCGGTATAGTTTAGTACAAATGTACAAATTCTTGATTTTTAAGTCAAAATATTGATTTTAGAGCGTGCTAAAAAATGTGCTTAGGTACAACCAATTTTATATGCGCGTTCTTTATCATTTTTGCTCTAAAGTTGCATTACTTGTTAAATGCAATTCGTAAACAGTGAGATAAAGAAAAGGATACCATTTTTCTCTCACTGTTTACAAATTTAATTTAACGCATAAGCAAATTTAGCAGAAAAAGGTTGAAACCTTGTACATAAAACTTGTTGTACTTAAACACGTTTATATATATATATATATATTTTAAAACAAATATTACGACTTAAAAACCAAGAATTTTTACATTAGGGGTATAGTGAATTGTTAACTAGGGCTGGTATCAGCGAGCCGGATACTGGGGAAGGTAGAGCTAATAATAGACATGAGGTGCTGTTGCGGGCGGTATATGTTTCAACGGAGTCGGAAATCGTCGCCACATGGAGTGCTCGGAGCCGACGAGGCAAGCCCCACGACGAAGAGGTCGCCGTCAACAGCTCGGTGAGGGCAACCAGACATAATAAACAACAAGACTATTAAGCCAGGCGATGATATGAGAGCTGTAGTAGAAGGGGAAGATGAACACGTGGGTTCAAACACAAATACCCTCCTAGATGACGTCCCACCAATGGTAGAAGGCTTATCCTCGGCTTCGGAAGGCTATTTTTTATTTTTCTCTTGGTTACGTATTATATATATGGACCAGTCATACGACTTAATGCAATCAGGACGACTATATTATTTAATGGGAAACAGGAGTCACCCTTCCTTCGTTCAACTTCCCCTCCCGCATGTCTTTTTTATTTCTTTCCTTCAGCGACCCCGTCTAAATCTTCCTTTCACCACGACGCATTAATTTCAATTAGTCGACAGGACTGAATTGTTTGTTTGGAGTGAAATCTCTTCAATTACATATACTGCTCTTGCAGCGACGGAATAGGGCGGATGCCGTCCCTCGTGTCTCTAACGTTTCCTCTCCCTGCCTCTCTCTCTCTCTCTATTTATCTCTCTCTCCCTTTCTTCCTAAATGAAACTGAGTCGTACAGTGAGATGATTTTTCTTGCAGTATGCCGTTTTAGTAGGAATCAGGTTTATTTAGCAAAGTCGAAAATGAACACTAGCAAGCATGCAATACTTGTTATTAGTGAACCAGTGAACTTGCTATGAAATAACCTCGTCTAAAATAAAGTACGTTATACAAAGATGGTTAAGTACTTTTGAGTGCCTTACTAAACCCCACGATCAACGGAGAAATGTTTCATATGTAGGCCTATATAGACATATTTGCCACCTGTTCTACTCCAAACTTCATTGTACTTCTCAGGCATTAAAAATCAAATATTTGTTTGCAGTGCCAATTACAGTTAGTTTATATGCACGAAATATTGTTTTACTTTTAATACTGTTATATTTACGTTTATTAATTTATGCAATTTCAGATATATAACTTTGCCATATCACTGGAACTAAGAGTGCATATATAGTGTGCTGAAGATACATCTATTCGCATCGTGCAACTGAATATATTATTTTTGTATATAATTTAAACATTTTTTAAAATCTTGTAAATAACATTTCGATGGAAACATATTGATAATTTTCGGAAACGCTATTCACGAAGTAGATAATGTAACTCCCTCTGTATTTCGTACGATGTTGTACCTTACTACAGTATAATACCTGACTGATGTTTTGAGCGTAAAGCCAAATAAAGTCTCTCCTATACGAAGCGGTTATCTCCACCGAGAATAGAAAATTACCTCATTTACCTAAATTTTTTCCTTTTGTATCATCGATAATTTAACGTATAAACGCTCGCAACACTACTACAAAATTTTTAATACAAATAAGTTAAATTTAATTTATTAATAAATATAATAGTTCTGAGGTTAGTGAAATTAGATACGTGTATTGTATATATCCTCAAATTTAAATATTTATTAATTCCTTACAAATGCCAGTAACATTATTGTAGAACGCGTCCGAAAACACACGTGTATAAATAAAAATAATTAACAGTTTATCTGCAAAACAAATAAAATAATTCAAATAACTATCGTTTTGTCGACATATACTTTTAACTCATGCTGAAAAATCGTTTAGTCACATTAACATATATTACTGTCATAAAGAGGGTGTTCGTAATCCCAATAAAGCAGGTCGTTTTAGTAATTTAAAGGCTTTTTACCTTTGTAGACTTTCATATGAGGGAACGGCTTATATACATTCTCATACACAGCACAAACAGAACATTGTTGCGTTGATTTAAGAACCATACTACAATTTTTCGCCGTCTAGGAGAAACTTGAGTCTTGATGAAAAAATTATATTCATCGATTTTATTGGATATATTAATTTTATCGTTTCTCGCGTAACGTTTGCCCAGAAAATATATGAATGTATTAAAGGTTTGTAAATAGCTCTGGACAACGTGCTTGCTTCGTCTCAGCATCATTGGCGCGTACAATTATTGTGGGGGAGAGGGGTGGTTGGATGTTGAAACACCGCTCCAAAATATGTGAAATTTTTTGAATATTGTTCTTTTTCTGTAAGGTAATATTTTCACATTATTGTCACTTGTTGAATAAACTTAACTGTTAGAATTCAAACCATAATACTGTCAATGCCAAATCAACTAACAAAACTTTGTTAGAGAGGGTTCCTGGAGTCCTATGTTTACCCCCGTATATTTACCTTACGAAAAACCCATATAAAGCATAATGTTTGACCTTGAAATACAAATTTTCCTGGGCGAGTGCTGCCTTATTTCTTTACTTATTTGGACGTGCAAACACGGCCTCAAAAACGTGGGAACAAAAATTTTACGCAATATGAGAAAAAGTAACTGTTAACATAATAAGAAAGCACACAGATATCATCGAAGATAAAAATATTGACAGGTTATCGTTGAAAAAGCATGGTAACAAATGGCTGAAGAATTAAATAATTTCACCTTTTATTGATTCCATAATTTTTATATAAGTACGAGATATGGTTTGTTTTTTATATTTACGTTGTGAATATTTCTCAGCGTAACAAATTTTTTTAACTCTCATATTTTTTTTTATAATGGAACGTCGAAATCAAAATTTGCATATAACGGGTATATGCTTTACCAGTGGAAAACCAACTGACTTACCGAACTGAAATAGTTCACACTGATTAATCATGTTGTATGCTACAAGGTCTCCTATACAAAACAAATGAATAAATATTTTGCAATTTAAAAAATAGCCGGAATTTTAAATAAAAAACAAGAATTTTAAAAAAATGTTATTTATGTTGTTTTGTAGAAGACCTTGTAGGCTACAACATCGTTATTATGTATGAAATATTTCAATTTAGTAAGTAACTTGGTTTTCCTTTAAAGCATAAAACCACTTTATGCATATTTGGACTTTGACATGCCATTATAAAAAACTATGACAGCTAGAAAATGTTCATTACATAAAAAATTAGTCACAATGCATGTATACATAACAAACCATATCACGTAAAAATATAAAAATTAATAAACCAATTAAAATTTTCGTTCAAACGTCCTCTTAAGTACACTAATTTATGCAGTTTTGAAGACAATTATTTTTTAAACATAAACCGGAGCCGCTATTTTAAAATTGCTCTGTAAATTGTTAAACTGGTTTTAACTATTTGCCCTAATTTTGTTGAGGAAAAATACAGCGTGACGGTGGCCATTAGTAAATTGACGATTTTTTTTTAAATTTATAAATTAGCTAAAACATTTCAATCGTTTGTCACGAAAAAAATATATTGAGTAGTATACCTAATTTACAACGAAGTTACACAGTGATATAATTATATCGATTATCGTCTAGGTTAAAAAAGTCCTCTCGAAAACCGAGAACGACTTGTTCCATAATTTTTTTTTTCAGACTGGTGGCAATAAATCAATTATAATTTTTAACCAAAAGCTTTGAAAAAATTTAGACAATGTGCAGTCACACGTTGCACAATACTGTGGATGCGTTTTTTGAAAATAGTGTATCATTCGTTAGCAAAAACATATTTTGCTTCATTTTGGCTTTTTTTTTTTTCACGACAAAAAACGCGGTACTTGGGTGACGAACACTAAAAAATAACCGTTCTGCACATTGCTACAAAGAAATTCAGCTACAAATTACGACATATTAGTGTCAAAACTGTGGAGCAATATTAGTATTAGGTAGCAATAAAAAAATATTTTCGAAATCTCTGCAAATTAGGCCCTTAACAAAGGAATTAATAAATAATAAAATTAACATGTCTTTTAATACTGCTCAGTAAACATGGAAAGATTTATTCAATATAAATTTGTTTTAAGTTTGATTTGGGAACGAAGCGAACAAAGTGGGCGCACATTTTTGTAGACATTTCAGCGTCGGCAGTAGGCGTGATGATCTTCGCCGTATAGAATCTCGCTATCTCGCGCGATATTTGACAGCTGCTAAATCAGATGGTTCTCAGTTGTTACACAGGTCTGTACACTACTAATTCTTCTACGTGACGTGTTTACTGCATGTTGCGCTAGGATATTGCTTACGCCCATAAAAGACAGTTCCTCTATCGCTGCAAAACTAATACTCCGTGCTTCTTGCCTTCTTCACTGTAACAGAAATAAAATTATCACTAAACATCGTTAATTATTACGCTTGTCTGTATTTCGATTACTGGCGTGCCTTAACTCGTCATTGTTTGTTATATCTGTACCTCGGAGGCACAAGACACTATGTCCACTTTTTCTCAAAATGCACTTTTCAACATGAACATTTACACAGATATATGTACTTTCTAGTAGCTTATAGAACAAAGTCCATATTATGAAAAAAAAATAAAAAACCATTTTAGGTGTCAAACAGCTAAATTGACTAGTGAATCACACTATTCAAACTGTTCTCCAGAAAATTATTATTTTTTTGACGCAGCCTCCGAGGTACAGATATAAAATCATAAATAATATTATGTCTTATAAATTTGCTTTTTAAAATTCCTTAAGTTAATTAAAAACACGGGCTTTTAGTAAATGCATGACTATTATACAAGGAAGCATGATTAATCAAGCAAATGTTTATTATTTACTAGACTTCAAAGTAATGTTGTTATTTAAGACGTTTATCTTATGCACTACGATGTCATATGACTGGGTCAATGCTAACCCTGGTGCGCCGGTATAGAACATCTGTTATTCCTCTGCAAACAGCTGAAGGTAACTACATAACCGTCATCCAATAGTTCTAGGTGTAGGTCTATTTGCGAGAATTTGTTTGCAGGGAATAATTTAGTGATTTTCCACTGGCCGTACTTACTACATAAATATGTTGCGAAATTTTAGTTTGGCTAAAAAAATTATTCTGTGCCGAAATATTTGACAAATGTATTTGGCTTATCTTACTTGCTAAAACTGATATAATTTTATGTCTAGCCTGGAAGTTAAATAATGTATCAGAATTAAAGTACATCTAGACGTGTAAGGGGCTAATTATTTCTGCATTGTAGTTCCGGGTGAGGTAATGAATACTTCGAGCAACAATGATTCGATGGATTTCATCTAAGCTTTGCAAATGTTATAAATTTAGATATAGTATAATTGCATACAAGTTGCCGGAATCCTCACTTCTATGCTCTTTTGAATTCCAGCGTTAAAAAAGTAGAGACAGTATGTATATGTAGCCTATTTATGTATCGACAAAACTATAAATCTAAATAATAAAAGTCAATATTCAAGCAGTAACGACAAAACTTGCGTCACCGAAAAATATGCTGATTATATTGAGAAATATATGTCCGTCCCTTCGCTTCTCATGAAACCACAATACCACAATACACACAACGCGTTCTGGGGGATTTCCAGTCCACAACGCGAAAAATAAAATTGTTTCGAGTCTACACATATCCCATTACTCACAACGTGTTGTATTTTCAGTGACCTAAATACATACTAAGAACGAGTTATGCATGTTACAACATATTCACAATGCGTTGCGAGTTTAAAATTCAGCTAGTGGGCAAAATACTGGGGTTGCAAGTGGCATATTTACGAGTTAAACACTCTCGGCAACCCATAAACATAATTTTGTTTTTATTAAAACAGACTAAGTCTTGTAGATACTGCATCTGATGCCATTTTTGGCCAATTAAAATTCTTGTTTACTAGTTATTGTATTCTATAACGTCAAAGTTGAAAACCTGATTATTTTTTAATCTAGTCATAAGAAAACACTCACTTATAGAAATTAAAATAAGATAATTTAAAACAAAAATACACGTAGTTTACTTTATGGGAACGCATGCATTGTTCTTGAAAATTGTGAATGGACGACTTCAAAATACTTTAAAAAAGAGGTTTTTAATTAGGTTGCACTTTTTTTAAGTTTGTTACCTCAGAACTACGACATTTATAAACCGATTTGAAAAATTTTTATTTTTTGTTATAAAGGGAATATTTTCAAGCAGGTTCCATTTTAATTTCATTGGCACCGGACCTTGGATTTCGAAGATACACCAGGGACTTAAAATAGAATAGGAAATGTACAGCGACTGTGATATTGGTAGGTTTATGATGGCGGCAGTCAAGATAAACTTTACAATATTTCCTAAAATTCACAAAATATATTTAAGTTACGTTAATTCGATAATGTAGCCATACCTAATTAAATTAACATACAAATGAACACAGCTGCCTAAAGTGACACCTTAGATACAAATAAACCTAAATTAACCTATCTACAAAGTAAACAAAACAGAGAATTAAAGCGACACCTCGAAAATCTATTGACAAATGAACACAGATGTCGTGTAAAACAAATGTAAATAACTTAAGTAGATTCCAAGCATCAAGAAACCACAATCGAACACAATAAGATAATATTTATAGCATACAAGCGCATTGTTAAATTATAGAATCAAACACTTAAGAATCCTCCGACTATCCTGATTTAGGTTTTCCAGAGTTTTCCGAAATCGCTCGAAGGGGAAGCTGGGATAGTACCTTTACAGGCCGAATCCTACTTCCTTTATCTCCTGCGTTCATCTACATAGGCCTTGCGCTGTACGAGGGCACATAATAGTCAAAATAAATGAATATAATTAATATAATATTTTGTGCATTAATTTCAGGACATAGAAGTATCAATCTTAAATAGGGGGTTGTAAAGAAAACTGTAAATCATGCCTCCATGTAAGCGTTATGATCGTAATAAATTTGTAGCGTTTGTGTTCAAATCCTCGGTGGTCTAAATAGTGCTCCCAAGTGGCGTCACCATCTACAGTACTAAACTACAGTCCGTGTCCGGTAGGGTTCTATTTTGGATTAGTTAATATAACATAATGCTGAACGAAGTTATTAAAAAATGAACGAATCCACAGTTTACTGGAAGATATCCAAGGGCAAAATCATCTGTGTGTATTTAAACTTTGTATATACCGCATTTTCTGGTCTTTTACTTTTTTTTTTTTAATAATATGGTGTAATGCTTGTTATTTTTCTAGGAAACATGTTGAAATTTCTTCTTCTGCTTGGTATGATTATCTCAAAATTAATTATTTTGTGGTTTGGTTCCTTTATTCATTACTACGGCCAAGTAACCAATAATTTGATATTCGTTCTATAAAGCATTTAGAGCGTTAAAACGTTTAGAACTATGACGTAAATGCAAGTGTATATCTTCGTCAAGTGACACACTCCATTGGCGAATACATTCGCCGCGACTTTTCCCTCCCAGCACGTGTTTGTATTGCAGCGTGATATTAGATCCCGTCACCAGTACTTCCCCTCAATGTTTCCCTCCCGGGGAGAAAAATAAAAGAAGGTCGAGGTGGATGTTCGTGCGACTGTCTGGGCGGTGCGAGTATTAGAGGTCGGCGTGTAGGGATTGAAGAGGTTTTTAGCACATGATGCATGGCGGTCGTATTTCACGCGAGTATTATTAATGCGCCTCGTTCTTGTGTGCACAGCTGATGGAGCGAGGGGAGTGGCATGGCGAGGGGGGAGGGGAGGGGAACCATCTCGCAGAAGCCCAATTTAAAGCCCCTAATGACCCGCGCCGGGGTTCAAACAAACCATCGCCCTTGACGTCGGTCGGAACGCACATAAACACGTCCACCGGAACCGATAATAGTTTGTTTGGATCTGTAATGGACGAGCATTCAAGTTTTCAACGGGTGAGGTAATTGCATCTCGCCATCTGCAATGTTAAGGCTACCGGCCGACTAGCGACTTTTAACACCAACTGCTTGAGATCTTATTGTGTACGGATTTCAAGGTTACTTTGCAGTATATATTTCTGTTGTAAGTAAAGGATTGCAGAATCTCAAGTTGTTAGGTTCTCTCCACTCACTACTTAAACAATATTTACAATCACGGGTTCTTATTTTTTTTTATCGAGTGCAATGTTTTAAAACCCCGAAAAGAACTTAGGTCTCAAAACCATACAATTGTTGGAAATCGTTTGTACCACATGTAGCCTTATTCATTGAAATCAATTTTGGTTAGTTATCGAATAAATAAAATTTTTTAAAGTAAAAAATTAGCCAAAATTACAAAAAAAAAAAAATATGTGTTTTGAGAAAACTAGGCGAAACAATTTCCAATATTTATAAGTAACGGTTTTACTTTTTCTGCTCCTTTTCAAGATAAAAATTTAAAGTTACCAAAATAGCATAAATTGGGAACTAAAGCATTTAGAGTGAAGGAGATCTTGAAATTTTCAAACTGATTAAATTAATCTGGTGTTACATGCAAGTGCAACATAACCTCACTTTAGGGTACCACAATTGGGAAAAATTTGAAGGTAATTAGAGTTTATCGCGTTCGTTCTCAATACTGCACAATATTTACCTTTAGAGCTGTTATCTATAGAGATTAAAAAATATATAAAAGTTTATTTAAAGTTTTTAGGAATATTCTGAAAATAATTATAATTTTCTTTTTAAATTACAGTTTTAAAAATGCAAAGTAATTATGTTGTGTGTTTTAAATAGTTTCCGCATATGGGCCATAGTAGAATATTTCAGTGTAAATTATTTCATACGAGTAAGTCAGTTGGTTTTTGTTGTTTGTATACTCCCGCAAAATTTGATTTTGACATGCCACGGTTAAGACTATGATAGCTAAAAAAATTTTCACAAGTGTAATATTTAGTCCCAAGTTATGTCTATAAAACTAACACTACGTCCTACAAATGTAAAATGATGAATTGCTGCCACGCGAACAACTTGAAGTGGCCCCTGTACTGACCGTAAAGTGTTTTGCAGAACTTTAAGTGTTACAAGATATGAGAAAGTTAACACGTACTAAGTGATCTCTGCTCAGGAATAGCATTAGAAGTACGTTACTCAGATAAGCATATTTTCTAGCTGCTTAAAACTGTGAATATGGATGTTTTGCGGTCATTTTTAGGCATGAATATCTTGATGCAGAATGTTCTAAATAGTATAGACGTGTACAATACACCTTTATCTTTAATATGACGTAATAAAATGTTAGTGTCACCACTGAATATGTCATAGAGGGTAGTTGTTGGCGGGAAGACTACATGGCAGGTTAGTGACTTGCGCATAGAGGCTAGGGTTAGGCGTGATGTGTGTGTTATGTCGCCCTTACTGCTTCCGCACTTCTAGCTCTCGATAGCGCAAGATACGCCCACACAGGCAGCCTGCTTAGGCACCGACAAAAATATATTTTATTTAATTCAACTAATATTTTAAAAACATTTGTTTAGATATGGCTTTGATAACTTTTATGAATGAACTTTTTTTAAGGGAAGCTCGTTGCATTTCTCCGTCCTACGGTCCGCTGCCAATCAGAATCTGTTTTCTACACAAGCTATTTCCAGGGCATCTACCGTTCATCGGTGGCTAAATGTCGCCAACTAACACAGTATAAATCGCAAATTTAAATAAAATTATTTCTGCTTTAATTGGACCCTATTCGCAATCAAGTTTATAGTTTAAAAATAATTAAACGTTACCGCAGTCAAACCTACGCAAATAATCCAATGGAAACAAAACATGAGCAACTTTTAATGAACCAAACGGCGAACAAAACGTACAGGTTTGGGAGGCTGTGCAATATTTTAATCCTTCCTTCTTCTAAAAGTTATGATCCTGTCAAGCTTTTGACAGAATAAATTATTAACATTTTATGAGGTATACCTGCGTGTTTGTTTGTTGGCCAAGAGGCTATCATATGAGTGATTGACGTACGCGACTTGTTATTTTAACTCAAGCTAAATGCGATCTTCAATACTAAAATATGGATAAGACCACAGTGAAATTTTGTCTTTTATAACTACATATAATATACTTAGTTTAAAACTGTACGTATGTATTTCAAAGTGATTTAATTGATAAAAGTATTTTTTCTGGGTTTAATTTATTGAATATAGCTCTTTGTTGCAGCTGCACATTTTTGGAAAAATATCCGTCAGTGTTTTAGAATATTTTTTCTAGCATGGAACAAATATAAGAAACTTGTCTATTGTTATCTTGACCGTATATTCCCTGTACGTGGAAGATTTATTTTTTGCCAAGCAACACCATACACCTCATGAAGTACAAACTGTCGAATTTTTTAATTTTTTCCGCTACGCCGGAATTTATTCCAAACATTCAAATAAGAGTACATTTAGTAAATTAATGTTAGGTTTTCCAGCGCTTAATCATCAAGGGAAGAATTTTCATGTTGCATTTCGTATTCACCTCACAAAATGTTGCTTAATGTATTAGAAGTAAAATATACTTCTTAAAAAAGAGGCCGTGTTATTAAATTGGTGAATTTGACAGTCAGTAACAGTCGAGAATGCTGGAGCATAACCTTTCTTGAGTAGTCTTCTTAATAGGCTTGGCTTAGCTTGGCCAGTATGTCGATATTTGTAAGGAGTTAACGCACGTGTAAACCTACATGGCCAGAAATACTCAACTTGATACGTTGCACTTCTTGCGGTGTACTTGTCTATATATCAGCTGACAACCAGTAAGGCAGAAGCATACATTTTCTGAATTAGAATAACTGATGGTACATTTGATTATATTTAGTCTTGGTAATCGAACTTTATAGTTAAGCATGTTTTCCAGTACTTCTAAGATATTACCCTACAAATTACATCAATTTCTAATCCTTTACATTATATGTTTACATGATTTCTAAAAAAAAGTTAGTTCATTTAATAATAATTAGTATACCGATTCGCTAAAATGCGAAAAAATTGTTTTGATATTTTACAAATTCGAATGCTGTAACACTGTTGTAGAGACCCGTTTTCAACACTGTTTGCTTTAAAATTATAAAACTAAAAATTCGATAACCCCATCAACTCTAAGGGAAAATGCAACGAATCCCGATATAATATAATTAATAACATGTTCTATAAGATGAGGCCTGAACGAGTGTCATATAACGCCTAACAAACATGTCATATAGAAATGAATCGGCCATCGTTAATTATTGACTGCCCATCAGTCTCGGCTGTAAATCTAAGGTTTTATTGCCACCAGTGGATTAAGAAGCCAACTCAGAGGAATTCTCTATAGGAATTCTAAAAAAAAAAAAAAAAAAAAAAAAAAAAAAAAAAAAAAAAAAAAAAAAAAAAAAAAAAAAAAAAAAAAAAAAAAAAAAAAAAAAAAAAAAACACCTCCAAAGCTCGAGGTACTCTTGATATCAGTAAGAGTGACTGAGAGATTTTTGTCAGCGTTTAACATCAAGGTCTTCAGCGCTGGTGGAACGTGACATGATGTGAGAATGGAGCAGTGCCGGAATGAAAGGGAGGAGGAAACAGGAGATCCCCGAGAAAACCCGCCGACAAACGGCATCGTCCGCCACGATTCCCACATGCAAATATCCGGGGACCGATCCCTCCGGGAATCGAATCCGGATCGCCTTGGCAAGAGACGAAAGGTCTGACCACTCGGCCACCGCGGCCCCGACATCAGTACGATGTTACTCACTCCACAACTTGGGGATGTGATGTTGATGCACTTCTGCTCTATTCCGAGGGACTCAAAAGGCACACGTTTTCGTATAAAGGCGTAATTTGACCGAAAATTTTTATCGATTTAATTATTTATATTTGTACGAGACATGGTTTGTTTATACTGTGACTTTATTTTGTAATAGTATATGAAAACTCCGAATATACACATAACAGTTTCATGCTTTAAAGGAAAATCAACAGACTTGCCGAAATAAAATATTACACACTGAATAACAATGTTGTAGGTTACGTCGTTTCTTGTATAAAACAAATAATAATATTTTTTATTTAAAAAAATGTTGAAATTTTCTTAATATAAATGTTAAATTTTTGCATGTTTTTAAATAGAACAATATTTCTTTTTGCTTTTGTATAGGAGAACTTGTGGTCTACAATGTCGTTATCCAATGTGAATTAATTCATTTTGTTAAGACAATTGGTTGTCCTTTAAAGCATGAAACCAAATTCGACTTTGACATGCCACTATAAAATACTATAAATACTAAACGATTTTCATTACAATAAAAATAGTCACACTGTAAGTCTTCAAAACGAACCATATCTCGAACAAATATAAACACAATTTTAAACAATAAAAATTTTCGGTCAAGCGCCCCATTACATTGAATTCTGTTCATTCATGTTTCGAACAGAGGAAACTGTCTCGCAGTATTGGTAACTACATGAAAGACAGGAGAATACACTTTATACATGACGCAAAACCCACTACACTTCACAGCACTACGGACATGATATCGTCAACCATGAACGTTGTATAACGTATTGCATGGGTGTTATATATGATGATAAGACAAGTACAACTGAGGCTGTGATATTGACGTATATTGGGGCAAATATCTTAGTCTGGAGATTACGAAGTCATACATTTATGAGTGCCCATTGTCTGTGCATTTTTGAGAAAAAATGATACGACACTCGTAAATAAACATTCATTGTGTTATTCATTTGATTAAGGTTTATTGTATGTCACACGCAAGTATCGCCTGAATGTGGTTAATTTTTGTTAACAAAGTCTTTTGCCGTATGCCATCGCCATACCTCCAGAGGAGTGACGAGACTCGGTAAAGAACCTTCATAACATGTTAACTCATTACCTTTTATATTACACAAGTTCAAGGTCTTTTCACCACTTAAGAGAGTAAATTACGAAAAACCCTTGAATCACGTTTTAGAATACTTTATTGGTATCTCGTGGACGTAAAAAACACAACATTAGCCCGCTGGGTTCAAGATATATCGACGATTAATTGAAAACGCTTTTCACCACTTTTCACCCCTTTTCACGTCCTTAGGTGGCGAATTTCGAAAATTCCTGAAATTACTTTTTAGGTATTTGAGTAAGCAT
>PNEQ01058900.1:0-17025 GCA_003012365.1 Medauroidea extradentata | reverse complement strand
GCTCTTCTCTTCTCGTACCCACGACACTGAGGTAAGAGCTCGTAACTCTATCACTGAACTTTCAGCTAGCCGAGGACATACCGAATCCAGCAATATACGACGGGTGAATCAGAGGGCGCGTTTGTGCGAGCACGTGGTCAGCGTAGGTACAACGAGCACGTGGTATGTGTGTGAAGGAGAATAGTGCCACCACAGTACTGCCCAAAATTTTGATGTATACAACTTAATTGCTGTTGTTCACTTAGTATTTAAGACAGTATAGGATTACCAAAATGCTTGTTAAGACCGTATACAACAAGCGCCTGTTTTGATAGCCAAAAATTCATAAAAACCTATGTCCTGCATTTCTGTACATCTTTTGATAATGATAACACTTTCTTTCATTGTTAAAAAGTCGCTGAAAAACACCCATCCTGCATACAGGCACCTGGGGCACACTGCACTAACCTGAACAACTTCCTCATTCTGCAGAGCTTCGATCTGGCGCGGTCGTCGCTGCCTGTCACTGTTGCCGTGGCCCAGCTTGCCGTAGTCTCCGTCGCCCCACGAGAACACCTCGCCACTCTCGGCCAGTGCGAGACTGTGGCCGTCTGAACCGCACGACGTGGCCAGTGCAATTATCACAAACCCTGTACAGTTCCATCCATGTCACTATCACCCTGCACACTGTGTTGTAAACATGCATCGACTCACAACACAGGTTTGCCAGAGTTATAGGCTATAATATTTAACACTTCCAATATGAGAACTTTCATCATGTCAAAAAACGTGTACACAGCAGAACCCCATCAAGGAAATGTCACAGTTCTTGAAAACATTGTTGCTAAATCAATGTTTTGTAAAATTTGAGTTCATTAAAAATGAAACCACGAAAATCGTGTTTCTAAATCAATGTTTCATTAAATCCCAGTTCACAAAATCAGGGTTCCACTGTACGGGTACAGTAAGGCGCTGAGTCATGTAAGAGAAACTATCTTCAGTCAGTAAGTTATCAGCACTACCCATTAGACATGATGTTGACTCAACCCCGCCCTCTCCCTGTGAGGCGTGTGTGGATGCAATTGCGAGAATGCACCTGATGTGCGTCGGACTAGAGCGCGCCTTGGAGACTGAAGCCGAGCGCTAACCGCACGGAGAGGTGGGGGAGGATCTTACTTATCTGGGGCAGGTTTCTAGTCACTCACCTGGTTAAAACAACTCTCTCAGCAGCCTCTGTTTTCTGTCGGACAGAGGTCGAGGTCTAGGGCTGGACTCGTCGCGCAACTGTTGCACTCGACGGTGTCGGGGCGGCGATCCCTTGACGGGAGTCTTGATAGGGCTAATGACAGGGGGCGGCCTCCTGGCCATGCGCCGCAGAAGTCTACTCACCGAGTCCGGGTTGCGCTTCCTCTTGCAGATTCTGCGCGGAGGCGGCGTTTGCTCGTCGTTTACGGAAGATGAACTATTCTGGCGGGCTTGGAGTTCGATTTTACAAAAGGCACTAAATGAGAGCTGAGTTCCCTGTAACTTAGTAGATGATGGGATAAGTTTACGTGCTGTTGTCGGCACGTGAGCTTGGCGGTGTCGCTCCTGAATGGCCTTTGCTTTTAACAGTTGAATTTCAGGTGGCAGGGCTTTACTAAGATGCTGCACACGTTGAGGCACTGAATAAAAGATAGAACTTTCAATAATGATTGTATTTTGCAGTCCACACTATACAACACTGGACAAAGTTTCTCGTATCTGGAGAAGTCACACAAGTCTTTAACACGAAAATCACAGGTCTCTTAAAACTCGCAAAATACACAGGTCTCTTATAACTCGTAAAATACACAGGTCTCTTATAACTCGTAAAATACAGAGGTCTCTTACTACTGATTACTCTCAATAACTCGAAGTCACGTTTAAGATTGATGCTACCCACGTGGATGCTGCGCGATACTGTGCGACACGGGATCTCGGCCTCGTGGACCGACGGAACTTTCCATAGATTAGCTAGCGCGACTTCTGCTATGTGCCTCGTGGCTGAAGTAGCGGTAACAGAACGTAGGGTGTGTTCCCTTTTACGTGCGCGGCGTGGAAACTGAGTAACAGAACCACCTCCTTCCAGTCTCTCAGCGGGTGAGGTAGGTAAGGGAATGGTACAGGAAGGTGGAGGTCTCCCTTCGCAAGAAGTCGCTCCGGGGTGGGTAGAGGTCTCCCTTCGCAAGAAGTCGCTCCGGGGTGGGTGAGGGTCTCACTTCGCAAGAAGTCGCCTCGGATACAATCGGTAGGACTCCCTTTGCAAGAAGTCGACTACCAGGGAGGGTTGAAGGTCTCCATTTGCAAGAAGTCCTTCGGAGAGGGGGGTTTGAGAGACGGGAACTCAGAGGAGTTGCCAACGAACTCTGAAGAAACTGGGCGAGAGGCGCCCCTTATATACCCGAAGTTAAAGGGTCTGGGAGGGAATAAGTCCCGTTAGGTGGGTGGTAAGATGGCGGCGCATGCGTGGCCGTCGGCTGTAGAGCAGGCGTGCCACCTCAACACCCACATATTTCTCACAAAATAAAAACTCTACTTCCACAAAATTAATACTTTACCGCCAGGTCCCACTCAAAAATTACGATGCCGTAAAAATAGTAATAATACACAAGGATCAAATACATACAATTTCACTACACTCATTTCACATTTCAATATTTACGTTATTTACGTTTTTCTCAAGTTGCATGAAAACATGGCCATCTTAAAGTTCGTTCGTTTGTTTTTGTTTACATACAGTATGAAAATATTTATACAACAAAAAACACGTGGTTTCCATTCTGGATTATTTTACAAAACAAGGTAACCTGTATAGACTAATATTTACATATAATAGGCATCGGAAAAATAACATACACACAATAGCGCTGTGCGGACCTGAGGGCGTCATGCCTGCTTACGCCTAACCTCAAAAGGGACAAGCTCGGGGGGCGAGCGCAAAAGAACGTAAATAGAAACGGCGGGGCGTCAATGTGAGAGCATAAAGTAAATCACGATACCTGGAGAAGTCTGCAACAATCAAGATAAAATTTCAACAGAGTGAGTAGTTTTGTGAACTAAAAATATAGAAATGCTTGTGGAATACGTTCACTAATTACTTTACCCACAAGTTTTAAAGTGAAAATACGTAGTTTTAATTCTTCTGGGTGGCCAGAAGCATTACTTAAGAGAAGCAAAACTTCAAACAGGATTTTGTTATTTGCACAGTAACAATTTATCTAGGGAACAAAATTACTACTAAACCAGACTCCTAACAGTGCACATGTAACTCAGATCTTGGTGTTCAATTTCCAGATTACAGGCAACTTATTTAGGTTAAATTGAACATTCGCGTGTTCTAGGAATAAAAAAAAATTTGAAGTGGTTTATGTTTCACGTCTTAGAACCAACCATAACAGTAACACAATATTTTGCAACCTTGAATAAATATGTAGATTTTATTCCCTTTGAAACGAATGTCCCTTCTGACATCATCACAAATTGTTTAAACCACCCAGTGATATTTTTTATGCCTTGCTACTTCATTTCTACTGTTTACGCAGTATTTATTTCAGCCCAAGCAAAAGCAGCTATCAAAAATATGTCTGGTATTTTTGTTAAAAATAATTCTCATCATGTTTGCTTATCTTTTCAAGACAGCTTTCGCTAATTATGTAACAAGCAAAAATTTTGTTAAATTACATACTAAGTAAGGCAAAACAGTATATGTAATGTCTTGTAAAAAAACTTAAGCTATCATGATTTGCCATGATTTTTTTTCCAGTGCTCTCTACTGTCTGGTATGATCATTCATTCTTGTGTTTCAGTAACATTTTACCGGTGAACAAACAATATCCGGAGAAACACTACTGTGGTCGTAAATATGATTTGTACTTTGATTCATGCGAGATATGCGATACTGCTGTCTGCAGTTGCTGTGATCAACGAAACACGAAGAAAAGAGACAGAGAGAAGTAGCGAGCAACACACACGTGCTGTACCAACTGGCTTTTTTTCTGAGTCACGTCATACTGTGCATTATCATGTCTGCACATCTCAGTATAAAACATGGCACCTACCTGTATAATGTAGGAGCTCATCATAATCATGGTGCCGGAAGACCCAATTCTGATCCACGTTATACTGTGGTCAGTAGTGGCGAAAAGTCAGATAATGAACAACCTTACACTCACTCTCACCTAAAAGATTTGCACTAATTTAAGACAGTCACAAAAAATAGTTTATTGACACTAAGTTTTGTTGTTTTTAAATTTGCTAATCATTTCACTAAATTAAATCACACTTAGCTGAAATAAGAAGCACGCAGTAAAACGTTACCTTGCAGTGATGATATAACACTGAGAGAGTGAAGGTCATCAGAGTTTCCCTGCCCCAGCCGACCATAACTCCCCTCTCCACAGGCCAGCACTGTCCCATTTGACTGGATGACAAACGTGCAGTTCTGGCCACAGACTATCTGCTGGGCAGCGGAGAACGACTCTGTTAGCGTCGGAGTGAGGCAGCTGCGACCTGTAACACTCCCCTTGTTGAGCAAGTTTGAAAACAATGCACTACATTCCAAGAAACTTTCTGCAACTAGGTTTGTATTCAGTTACAGTTAGCATACTATTTTGCTGGGAGACTATCTGAGGGGTGATTTATAAACTGAACAAAACTAAACCCCACAGAAATCAATGACTGTGAATTACGATGACAAAGAAAACTTACACTTAAAATTACTTAATTCATAGTGAGCATCTAAGAAGCAGAAAAAGAAATTGTAGGGTCCTGAATTATTAATTATAACCTACGCAGCTTGCTTGTTTGGCCATTTGATTACGGTACTTCTCTACTTGTGCAAAAAGTGCTGAGGCTGGAATGTCATACCTTGCTATTACTGTGAGCATAAATACAAAGCATTTTAAATTACGTACAGTAAAAGACAATACTGCATCAGCAACACATGCACATATTTAAACTTATGGTATTAAATGAATGAAACGATTTAAACTTGGTGTAACATGATCCCTAGTAAACGATGGCTTCTTTAACAACTGTTTCAATTATAAAAGTATGATTTTTAGAAAGTTCCCTCAAACATGACACAATTATCAAAATACTGTATATGTTTTTTTGTTAATCACTATTTTCTTCCCGCCCAACCTTAGCCGTCAACAAAAGAACTTGACAAACTTTTCTACTTGCCAACAGATTGTTTGAGGTAGGTGTGTGGGTGAAACACAAAGGTTGGAATTGAAAGCAAGCAAAGCATTTACAGTAGACAGCTCTGTTCACTTTACTTGGACCACTTTGACGATGGCGTGCTCTGCTGCTGGCTGAGTAAGGGGTGTGGGAGTGGTTTGCCCTCCCCCCTTTTGCCTCTCCAATCAACCTCCAGGCTGAAATGAGTGCAGCAGATGACTACATTTTCATTGTACTGATCAGGTGGATGGACATCTTGCGTACCAGCCTACAGGTAAATATATCTGAACAGTGCTTGTGGTCGAGAAAAATCTGTAACGCTTACTATGAAGCCAGATGACTTGATTAATTTTAGGTTTCAGTGGATTGTTGACCCATTTAAACCCATTGTGTAATGTGATAATGTATTTCAAATGTTTTATAATCTACTTGCATTACTAGACCCTCGATTTTACGAATACTGACGGTTCCATTTATGACATTCGTAAAATCGCTACCTTCGTAAAATCGATTGAGGCCAATTTTGCCCCCAACCCCTTTACCAAATTTTAAAATTGCATTTTTTCCGCAAAGTATATCCAATGGGATCTCGATTTTCGTAGCGTTTTGCGGGAAAGTAAGACAAGTTGTCATTAAGGTATAACTTTATATCACAAGACTGACGTCTTCCGATTAAAATGGTACCCCTGAACGGTAAATATGACCGACTCACGTCTGGGAGAAAAAAAAAAGAGAAAAATAAACACCGAGCACCGAGTGGCTTCTCGCGAATACATAGTCTGATATCAATATCGTTTCCCACGAAAAAATGGCAAATAATAACTTAAATTTAAGTTTGTATCAATAGACAGACGTCTTCCGATTAAAATCACACCTACGAACGATCGATACCACCAATCCATGTCACGAAAAAAATAAAACACAAAGCACGGATGCCTGCTCGCGCTCGTGTAGTCTTGATGTCCGTAGCATTGCGTGGAAAAATAAACCTAAAAAGGTTTACAAGACTCTAGTCAAAACAAAATAAAACTAATGTCACACGCAACATTTTTTCGGAGGCCACCAGGCTGGTGTGCTATCCTTTGCAACACGAAAATAATTAGAAAAAAAAATCAAGTGAAGTTTGAAGACAGCCTTTGTGTTGGACGATGTTCGGTACTTGTTCCCTTTTAACGATAGCACCGCCACGGCAAGAGTCGAGTTGATGCAAAAACGGCGCCGTCAAAGAGTCTAGACTTAGTCACGTATGCCGTTCTTACCCGTTGCCCAGTCGTGTTTACTTTCAAATGGTCGCCTGGCTGATGTGTAGTGCTGATAACACATCCCACCCTCTTTCTTTGTCTTCCTTCAACTTAGCTTGCAGTCACGCACGCATACACACACACGCGCACACACACACACGCGCACACACACACACACGCACACACACACACTCTCTCACTCTCTCTCTCCCCCTCCCCCTCCTTCCCCCCTCAACCCAGCGTCCTTGGGCGCAATATTCTCATGCAGACAAAGGACACGTGCGTCACTGAGAAATTTCATTATGCCAATGATCTGACCACAGCATCGGTGCCAGAAATCGTACAGCCTGGAGGAGATAGCAACACAAGAAGTTTCTCACGTCACCAGAGCAATTTAATAAACTACTAAAATCTGCCAAAACTCGAAAAATAACATACAAGAAATGTGATTATTTGTCATTTTCAATGGTTGGCTGTGCGTAGAGGTGGGAATACGAAAAACCCTGTGGTGCACAAGGTAATAGAGATTATCTTTACCGGCATTACATACGTGTGAAAGCGAGCTGATAATGGCTAGTGGAAAGGGGAGGGTTTCGGGTTGCGGACTCCCAACCGTCAAGGGGTTGCGGACTTCCAACCGTCAAGGGGTTGGGGAGGGGGGGGTGAGGGTGACGTTATAGATTGAAATTTCCTGGGAAACGCGTTGCAAGTTGTTTCCCACGCTGATGTTTGGAAGGTATGTGGGAGAGGGGGGTGGTCTGCCGGCCGTAAGACAAGCATGTAACTAGCTGTCACGGTCTTGTTATCTACGAAGAGTAAAGCTTTCACTTTATTAAAAAGATATGAGGAGTAGACAAACTGTGTAACGTATATAGTGCACGCTGGGCGAACTTTGCTCTCCGACGTGCGCCGTCACATTTTTCAACATAACTTTTTTTTTTTTTTTTTTTAATTTTTTCGACTTTTTGACGGTTCCCGAGAGTATATTCGTAAAATCGCTACCTTCGTAAAATCCAGAGTTCGTAAAATCGGGTGTCTAGTGTACCTGTTTGTGGTATTCGTCATATTTGTGAGTATTGAGTTGTCAGTGTTAACTAATCCATGCTTGGGCAAAAGTAGCCCAGATTAGGTTTTAGATTTTGTTAAGTTTGTGAATGTTTGGGATTTTTGGTGCATGAGGTTGGTACCTACGGCAGAAAATGAGAACTATTGAGAAGCTAATACATGTAACATACGTGAAGTCGGACTAAAGTAGTGGTTATGTCGCCGTGAAACATTTACGATTCATTTACCACAGAAAATGTCAGCAAATTTGGGAAGTCTAGTATAGCTACTGGTCCTCCAAATGAATGACTTGGTAAGAACATTTCGGTCCTACCAGGCTGGATCCAGCAAATTTCCGCACAGCATTCCTTTGTGTGCAAGTTCTAGTCAACAAGACTGGGTTCTGATTAAGGCTATTGCAAGTTAATTAGCAATATTTCTGAGTTACTGGAATGTATGTATATTAACAGTTATTGACTTCTTTTTTGGCAATGTCCTTTGTGTTTCTAGTGGCCGGTCGTGGCACCATGCATGTGACAATAGTGCATGTCCAATAGTCTACGTATCGTGGCTGTGTTCAATGTTTTGTTTTGAGAACATCTGTGACATTCGTGTTGTTTTGTTTATACAGTAAAACCTCTTTATAACGACCCATTTTACAACGACCACATGTCTATAACAACCCGTTTTTGGGAAACCGTGATTTTTAAAATTTTTTTTTATTTCAAATTTCAAGGAAATAGGCAAAAAATAGGTTTTTGTGCGCCGTGTTGCGTTTCTAGTGGTGAGAACTGTACTCCACTCCACACGGCAAGCCTGCCATAATGGTACTCTTTATCATCCTTTCACCTCACGTGAATACCTGGCGCGCTCGGCATTCTCCACCTTTGTTCACGTGCCAGTGTTCTCTCGCTTGCTGTTAGATACGCTACACGCTCTCTGTTTGCTTTATTATAACGACTTTATTGTGCGACTTTTGGATATCTCTTGGTGTTTTACGATTTATGACGACTCATTACGCTTTGATTTTCACGATTTAAATTTGGTAATTTATTTGGTTTGTGTTTGTAAACGATTATTGACGACCCACGCAGTTATTTTGGCTTTCGATTTGGTTACGATTATTGACGACCAACGCAGTTTTTTTGGCTTTCGATTTGGTTACGATTATTAGGCTTGAATCTGAAAACGATATTTTACGACCCGTACATTTTTTAAAACTTCATACGGGCTTTCGATATTTCCATAATGAGTGGAAAGCGAGTCGGCTTGTCGCTTCTGAAGAAGTATGAAATAATCAAGGAAGTGGAATCGACGCAGAAGCCGAAGTCAGAGATTGCGTGGAATTTCGGCATCCCGTAATTAACATTGTTTATGATCTTAAAAATGAGGGACGAGATTGTTAATGCAATGCAGAAGGCAGGACACAATGCAAACGTAAAAAAACTAAGGCGTATGATGTGGACTTTAAAAAAAAATAGGAAACAGTTGTTTGGCCCTTTAATGTGTCAGACTTATTTTATTGTGTGTTTGTTTAGTGTCCCGTCAACACAGTGATAATAGTAAACAAATTATCTGCCTAATTTATCACGTTTGTTGGATATTATATCTGGTAAGTTTTTTACTAGTTTACTTGTAGTTTTTTCGTGATTTGTTTTTCCTTGCGTACTCTTTAATAAATTTAAACGTTTGCTTGTACAACCGCTACAACTATGCTGTTAACTAACACTACACTTTTAAGTGGGGGCCATGTCGTTACATTTTCTTTCTCCTGAACAAAATATTTTACACATTGACATGTAACTTTAATATTTTAACTGAGCGATAACGTAACGTCACAGTGCACGCCCGCGATTATCTTTCAGTCTGTCTCAAAGCAGAGCAGACTGACGCGGAGACTAGGACAGCTGCTGTAGTTGTGGTATTGATCGGTGCATGCGCGCGCAGCCATCTCCGGCACTTACTTCCCCCCCCTCCTCATTGAAGTCTATCCTCCCGGCCGGCCGATAACAAGCAAGCGCCAACCAGCGACACGGCACGTAACCTCACAGCGCGTGACTTTCTAAGTGTTCACGGCGTAAAAGAAAAGCCCCGAGAGTAGAATACACTATCGCCTTTTCTCTAAACGACGCCTGGTCATAAATTCTGTTTATAGCTAAGTTTAAATGTACAACTTTTTATTGCTTAAGATGACCGAACATGGACTTAATGCGAAAACGGCCTATTTTGACATATAGAGGTTCCAAATGGGTCCGAAATCTTATAACGACCACCTCTCTATAACGACCCTAATCTCGGGAACCGTGAGGGGTCGTTATAAAGAGGTTTTACTGTATAAACTGTAACACACATCTACCTTGCAACATACCAGGTTGTGTTAACTAGTGTTGTTGACGGATAGTCTCTGGAAGATGGCAGCCTCAAAGTATTTGGAAGCTAGGCTGAAGCTGGCAACAGATCACATAAACAGTGTGTCGTGTTTAGCAGCATAGATAGAAGAAGACTGTCATAAATGGTACTTTTCAATGACACACTGTAAGGACTTGGAGCAGTTGAGGACAGAGTTGGAAGAAAACCTCATTTCCGTTAGTGTCCATAACTTATCCAACAAAAAACTTGACTCTGAGCAACACGAAATACTGATGACTGAATCTGAAGAAGCCATCATGAAAATCAATTATAGTATTGCAAAGGACAAGAAGATGTTTATGAATGTTTATGGTCAGCGTCTTGCAGTAACAAATTGCCAAAATTGTCACTTCCAAAATTTGATGGACATACCACTCAGAAGAAGGGCTACTATGATTTGATTAACTTGGTAATTAGTAATAACACACTAAACCCTGTTGAAAAGTTTCAATATCTGATCTGGCAACATCTTTCGAAGAAGAACCCCTCAGGTTAATGACAGGACTTCCATTGACAGATGAAATTTTGATCTTTACCATGGGCTACATTGACTGATGGGAATCAGGATGTACGAGTAATTGCATCCCAATAACACATTGAGATAGGATAGTTCAGTTTCCGGCAATTACCTCAGATTCTTCTTTCAAGTTACTACGACTGTCAAATACGGTCAAAGAGAATTTTGAAGCATTATAGGTTTTTAAAAGCTCTGTAGACGAGTGTAGCTCTATCATGCTGAATCTGATCCTCAACAGTTGGACCCAGAAACACAGGAGCGATTTGAGCTGGCAACATTCCAACAATTGTCTGACTTTCTGGATGTTCAGTGAAAGGCTCTTACTCTGGCCACCCAGTTATCAAATATCAGAGAGAAAACCAGTTCCCTATCGGAAAGTACCAGTAGGCCTATCACACTAGAGGCCTTATATAAAAACTGCCTTTGCGGTTGATACAAATCAACAGTTATATATCATTTGTCAAGCTGCTCACATAATATATAAATGATCTGTGTTTCTAGGTAAATCAGCTGACTTACGATGAGAAATGGTCAGATAATACAGTATTGCCTTTGTATTAACTGCTTGAGGGGCCATCAGGCAAAAAATTATTTATTGAAGGCAACATGCGTACATTGTGGGCGACGCCATCACAGCTTGTTGCATGCAGACACGTCTAACAATCAGTCATCTGCATCTCAGGTGAGCAACTTGGGCGAGGAGATTGCAGAAGCTCAATATGTGACCAAACCTGTTCATTCAGTGGCTAGTTCAAGTTCTACTCAATCAACCGTCCTACTGGGAACACCATTAGTGTACGTCAAGAATGCACAGGGCCAATTCCAAGTGCTCGACTACGCATATGACAGTCATTCAATACTGCACACTATAATAATTATACTGTACAGAATAGGTGAAACATATAATTTTTAAAAGCAGTAACACAAGCAATCTGTCGCGTGCTGGTGGTTGTAATGAACTTACCGGCTTCAGCTAGTTCCCCGTGACGTCCACTGCCCCAGAGGTACGTGTAGCATTTGCCACCTATCTGCCAGTCGTGCGGTCGCTCTGTCGCCCACTGCATGATCTGCTCGTCCGCCTTCAGGCTCCAAGCACTATTACTGCTAGCAATGCTCTCTGCCTCATCATCTAAACACACATACACACATGCATAAGACATATACTACACAGTAGTATGAGTAACTTATTGAGAGAGTACACACGGAATATTAAAAAAAATATATACCGTATATATAACAGGTCAACTTAAGAGTCAGTCAAGTTGGAGCAAAAATCTTAGTGTCTGTTTTTGTTGGACTAAAGTTTCTGGAGTTAGTGTTTGTTGGAACAATTTTTTTGGATTAAGATATGTAAATGGTGGGAGACTTAAGTAGGTAAATATTTGTAGATAACAATTACATTTAGAAAGAAATGTACAACTACTCGTAGAATTGTACTGGAAGGTGACATTTTCTTCTTCACTTTTGTTGAAATATTTGTTAAGTAATTTTCACTTTCCAGGATAGATGGTGCAAGTTTGCAGAGCAAAAAGGGCAAGTATTCACATTCAGAGAGTAATCGATTTATAATTTCTAAATGGAAAAACACTTTATCAAAATTTCCGGTGATGAGTTTCACACTCTTTCATTCGAACCGAATTTAAGTTTTCAATATAAATATTGTACAGTAGCACTTATGTCCACAGTATTCTGTATGACAATAGTCTTCTTGCTTGTATTTTATACTACTGTACTTGTAATGATGACTAAATCTAAATCTCCATAGCACCTATTAATTTTCTTAACTGTAAGGAAACCAATACGTCACAAAATATGCCTTTGTTTGGTAAAACTTACGACTTACTGAATCTGTTTTCCTAAGCCACAATTAAAGATTAGCACTCCGTATACCACATAGTCAGTGATAAGAAACCTCAGTACTTTTAAAGTGGAACACGCAACATCATCTTGGGTTTGTCAGTACCGTATTAAAGCACTAATTAATTATATTTGAGGATTATTATTGTACGTACGGCTATTAAATACACAGATCATAGAATATGTATGACCTTGTGATGTCTTTTAGCAATCCACTATACCAAAATAATATAAAAACTTCACTAATACCATGCATGAACTTAAATCACACGCTTTGTGGACGGAGTCATGCACGTCTCTTCTTCTGAGTTGAGGCCACGTCCAAGTTTTCATTTTCTACTGACATTTCGAAAGTTCTTGTCGCTGCTATCATCAGGGTTGCATGGAGATCCAGTTGGTTGGGTAACCACATAATTTACCATATTTAGCCATGAACCACCCGCACATTTTCCCTCAAAAACTAAACTGAAAATTAGCTGTGCGGGTTATACACGGAAATAGAGGTTACTGGATAAATAGGTTCTCAAAACATTTGGTTTGTTGTACATTACAGACTGCTGGAAAAATTTGTGAAGTGGAAAAATAAATGTGAGACCCTTTAATATCAGACTGTAGCTTGTAAGCAGTAAATACTCAACACCAGCATTATCATCAGCCAAGATGGCCATGTATGCAGCTATGGCAATGGCTGCTGGTCTGCTGGGATGTGCGGAGCTCACGGTGCGCCGGATAACGCTGAGCGGCGCCAAGCCAGCGTGCACCTAGATCCTTTGTCCCACCTGCCCGTACAGAACAGCGAGCATCTAGGCACTCACAGTGCGGTACAGAGAACCAAGACTGAGATACTGATTCATTCCTCTACCAGAAAGAGAGACAGTACAGCACGCAGTATACGGTAAGTACTAACAACTGGCAACAGAATTCAGTATACGCTGCAGTTGTGGAGCATTAGCGTGCTGTGCCAGGCAACCTTGAGTTTCAACACATGTAGCTAGTTCCAATATGTCAAACGATGCGAAGACAATTTTTAAAATTTTTGGGGCAAATTTTAGTTCTTAAAATGTCAACTACACATTTCATTCACGTAATATTTATTATTTTTATTATTTACATTTTTGAACAAAATGCAATTAAATTAAATCTGCATATTGAAAAATAAATTTTTTTTGAGAGTACGTTGCAAATATAGGTTGCAGGTCTTACGTGGGTGCGGGTGGTACATGGGTAAATACAGTATACATACAGTATATGCAAGCCAATCAGAGCCCAGCTGTGCTGTGATTCGCCTAGTGCCTAGAGCCAACCAGGTCCAAAATGAACGTGGCCTCAAACCAGAGGCCAAGGCATGCATATATGAACTGTCAAACAAGTTGTATTTTATCTTGTACTGTAGCCAACTGTACAGAAAATGGTAAGTCGGAAACAAATACAAAAACAATGGTATAAGAACACAACTTGACAGAATTTACAGTCACTTAGACTGTAGTAGGATATATTCACTGCAGACTCACCCAGCGCAACAGCAAGGAACTCTGGGAGGAACTCTGTCCTATTTACGAGTGCATTGGCCGTGTGGACGCCGATGCTAAGTGCTTGTAGCCACTGCCACTCTGGCACTAACAGGAAACACAATGGGTACACTTTAGTAACCATGCTACTCTACTAGGAAATACAACAGTCCACTCTAGCTTCAAATCTCGATACACTACACTTGAATATAATCTATCAGGGAGAATTTTTTAGCAAAGTAATTAGATTACGTACTTTATTTAATTTTTGTAAAATGAAAAGGAGCTAAACATGATTTTACAAAATTCTGAAAAAGTTAAAAATTTTTTACATTTCAACCTGTACACACAGTTGAAACCAAATTTTACAAGCACTTCAATTTTAAAAACTCATTATCTTAATTAACATATTAAAAATTATAGTAAAAGAAACCGTGAGTGCACAGCTGTATAATATTGATGCACACAAACAAATACACAAAGCTAACAGTGTCTGCCAGTGCAGTTGCATGGACAAGTGTTGTATTGGAAAAATGACGGGCAACGTCTACGACTTTCCTGAAGGGCTAACAATTGCGAAGTCACTGATGCACACATTAGCCCTCTGGCAGCAAATAAAGTTTATGCAGATGATATAACATAATTTCACCATAAATGAGTGAAAATACATGAGTACAAACTACCATAGTGTACACAGAATTTGTGGACTACAACTTCATTTTCATTTCACAAGGTTGTCCTAGTCACATGGTAGGATTAGCAGTCGAGCCCTGCAACTACGACATCGGCTACTACGACAACGCCACTACGACAATATTCTCAATCCCTGCCAAAAAAAATTAAAACTTTAATAATTTAAAAGGAATAAAATGGAATAAGTTAACATATTGCGAACAGGAAAGATTATTTAAAATGCTGTATGTTCATTATAATTCAGCAATAATTAGAGACCCGGAATTTTCGCAAATGCCAAGTAACGGCGATAAAATGTGAACGTCTCCTAGAAAATAATAAATTCTCCGGGCGAGCGCCTAGATCTTCGGCGGCGTGGCCGGGCGCATCTGTCTGCTGCTCTGCCGCATGGGTCTAGATCCTGTGTATGGTTGACAAGAAGAGGCTTGCCTGGATGCTCGCACAAAGGAGTACAATAAGAATACACGTCTCTCTCCCTTCCGCCCTTTACCACCTTGTAAATAAACACAGCCAGCTTGCAACACGTGACCTTTGAGGGGGGGGGGGAGGAGATAAAAGAGGAAGGGTCTGATGCAAGGCACTCCCAAAAAGCTTCCCTTCAGTTTAGATGGTGACAATGCAATTTGGAACAAGAACTGCGTGTTCTAACTGAATAACTGCGGACATTATGCTGTTTCTTCACTAAGAATAATTGCTGCGGCTGTGCTATACCTGTCACACACACAACATGCATACAGAAGAAATGCCTCTGGGAGATAACGATAGCACTGTCTCTTTCCCTCACACACCCACCCACACAACTACTCGTGCTTATCTCTGCTTAGCTTGCTACAGCTCATATTTTACTGCCTAGGCCTTGACCATTTTGAGATAAGCAGCAAGGACTGCGAATGAGAGGACGCATTGGCATTACTGTTTCCTGTGTCAAGCGTTTGCTGTTCTAAGTCATCCACCTTCATGCTCACACAGTCGGCCGTACTGTGAGGTACTTGCCCACCCCACCCCACTTCTATTTGAAGTTATTAATTTTTTTTTTCTCTCTCTCTCTCTCTCTCTCTTTCTCTCTCTCTCTGTTTTTTTGTATTTAATTGAGTTCTGTTGTAAATGATTTATAGGATAATTCGAGCAAGCTCATGTGTTATTGCACTATGCCAAGGTGGCAGTATTGACACAGGATCCGAGGATGCCAAGATGTGCAAAGTGTAGTTTACATCAAGCAATGTTTATGTTTTATTGGTCTTACGGTTGAGTTGTGGAAGCCCGGCCTACTTTAGTTCAAAGTGTATGCGACAGTAACTGTCAAGGATAGTTAACCCTCAGTAGTAATATTAATATGTAGTTTGTGGATTTGTATACTGTGATTACGTATTGTTGCGTGTTGGAAAGGCAGCAGGCACATTACATCATGCTGGATGGTCAGCCCTGTGAGTCAACCAGTGATGTCATGGGTTTTCGCAGCTATGTCGTATCTCCCGAGAGACGTCACTGGGTTTCCCCGATGACGCCAGTGTGAATACGTGACTATCAACAAGTACGACCGAGGTAATGTCTATTTTTAGACTTCGGGTCATCGTATTTCATCAGCCATTGACGTCATTGAAGGGGCCGTATAAAAGCATCGGAACTGCGCAACATGAGTCTAATCTAGTATTGCAGAGTCTGGAAGAGAGTCGGGAAGCGTCAGCCTTGTGCAGTCTTGTGATAGTGAAGATGAAGTGAGACCGAGAGAGGTGTGAGGCAGCGAGCGCCCCTAGGGGCGGTGTTGCCACTGGGGTGGCGATGGACGTCGTGAGAAGTGACTGGCCGAGAGGCGACGCTGACGGCGTCGAGGCTGATGCAACATCGGCAGAAGTAAAAATTAATTACAGTATATGGGGAATTTTATTTCACCAACTTGTGCACTTCCAAACACAGCCGAGCACTCTGCCCGAGTGACAATACTCCTTTATAATAGTCACTAGGTTATCATTGTTAATTTCTACGTGAAGTGCACGTTTAAAAAGTGAAAAGTGCTAATTTATTGCAAGCATTCAACCTCAACCCGGTTAATCTGTGGTGATTGGGAAAACCTGGTGACGTGATTGAGAGAACTATGCTAACTACAGAAGGTTACTTAATGTATGTATAGCGTTAATCTTGTTACATTACCCTTTTAGTTGTAAGCAGTTTTTGTTTTACAAGTGGCATATTTTAATTTTAAAGCACCAGAAATGTTTTTAAAACTGTTGTTGTAAAAAAATGGCGGCACACAAAATCTGTTACTACAACTGAATACATAATGACTGTGAATAATAAATGAGGTACATAAACGTCCCAGCGAGAAGTGTGTTCGAAGTTCCTTCGGAATCTTGCTTGACTTTCTTTTATAGGTTTCCGTTGTAATGCGTCTTTATGCACTCTTACTTATTTTACGATTATTGTTTTTTTTTGCTGCCGGATAGCCCAGTAGAGTGTCATTAGCTACTTGAACTCTCAAGGTTAATTAAGAATGGTTGTGAAAGCACAAGTCACTTTGTTTTAGTTCCACGGGTCGGTTTATTGCCGTTTGTTTATCACAACAGATCTTTAGATATAC
>PNEQ01058889.1:0-16474 GCA_003012365.1 Medauroidea extradentata | reverse complement strand
AAATTTTTTTGAAATTTTCGAAATTTTGGAAAATTTTGGTAATTTGACACTCAAGGTCAAGGTCAAGGTTAAAGGTCAAGGTCAAGGTCATCCAACATGGCGGCCGGGGACGTGACGTCAGAACATGGCGGTCAAATCCTCACTCGGCAGAAATCCTCACTCCGGCTCCTGTGCCAGAAGGAACATAATCATACTACTTATGTTATCGCTATTTTTTTTTTGTGAATTTTCATTATGTCTGCGTGTTTTACCAGTAGATTTATTAGTAACAAATAAAAATGAAGTTTTTATCTTTTAATTGAATATAACTTAAAACCTTTTAATGATTTTCTTTTTGTAACTAAGCCGCCAGAGACATGTAAAGGAACGATAGTTCACCGACTTTTGTAAACAATGTAAATAAGTTCTGAAACGCTATTCATGAGGGACTGGCATTTATAATTTCCAGTTTGTAATTCATGAAGGTATGATTACACCACGAGCGGCACATTGTATTAGTTGAAGGGAAATTCCCTTCGCGCTTTTTGATCCATTGACTATGGTCACGCCGTCAACTTTTTCCTTTGATTTACAAGATATTTTATAGGTTTTAATGAACACATATTTATAATATTTGGCATTTGTTAGCATGTAACAGAATCAGGACAGGTTTTTTTGCTCGCGTAACATAAAAATTATTTTTAAAAAAATTGTAAGCTTTTGTTATTAAAGATAAATGTGTAGAAACAGTATTTGATAAAGTTTACTAAACTTGTATAAATTCTGCAGTACACTTCTACATGCACGATTTCCATAATAGCAGTAAAAGGGTTCTAAAATATATAATTAGTAAACTGCGAAGTTTTATCTGTGATATAAATAAAAACCAGTTAAGAATATAATGATAATATAAAGGGAACTCGAAGTATAAGGATATCTGGGCAGCAATTTAAACATTCAGCGGAAAATGTACGACATAAATGTAAAAAAACTGTTCTGTTTCTACGTGTTTATGAGCTTATATTTTGTTATAAATATACTTCATTAATTTCTGTAAAATATATATTACGAAAAATATAGACTAGCTTAAAACTAATTCTTCGTTTATTTGCGGGATGTAAGAGAGATGTACCACAGTTTTTTTAACATACGTTATAGACTTTGTAATGTAGCCTAAGTTAAAATAAAAATGAATAATTTTATTTCATATATCATCATATATTAAATCTTTTTCTTTATAAAATTCGTATAAATAATCACAATAAATAAATTAATAAATAACAATAAATGCTATTGTGCATGTAATGGCACTTTATGGTTCGAGACTCATGGAAAGAGTATTAGGCAGGCTCTGTCTAAGTCTATGCAGCTCATTGTTTCTTGGTGGTATTTGTTTTGGTCTTCAATTGGTTGTCTTTCTTAGCTTTCTTCACTCTCAGGCGCCTAGTCTTGCGAACCTTCTTCTTTTTGGGACTACCAGCCTTCTTGCCGCTGCAACAATAATACAAAAGAATATGAAAGTCGTTGCCAAAGAAAACAGACGAGCATGTACACCACAGACTCAAGACCATTTATTCAAGTTCGTGCAATTAAGTGACGTAATAAAGTACTGTAGCGCTGAGTTCAAAGTCTTGGAATGCATAGTAATAATGAACAGTAAAATAATTGAGATTGGTTTAAATATAACTGCGCCTTAATATCAGACTGTAGTGTACATTGCAATTTGCATTCACTGTACCGTTTAAGTACGCGAATTCTGTGATAGCTGTCTTAATTTCAACGCCACCTATCGTATAATTTTTAAATTAAAAATGTGGACACGTTACACTGGCTAGTGTGGAACATTAAAATGCTCGTCTATGAGATGAACTACACATGCAGCATCTTTTAAAGAATCTAAATAAGCCGAAAATGTTTCCGTATTGTTTATTACCCCAAAAATATACATGCAATTGAAATTACTAGTCACATATTATTTGTTTTGAGATTTAAGGATGATGAAAGAGAGAGAGAAAGAAACATAATAAGAGCTGAATTATTATTTTAAAAAGTATTTGCAAAGCTTGATTAATGATTACACATTCATTTCACAGCCGCAATAAATACAATTGTACATTGGAGCATGCAGTGTTGTCAAAACAAATGACTAAGTTATATGTAAAACCCTTCCATTAGATTCTCTTAGGCGTAACAAAAATAAGATGTAAACAGAAAAATTGACATGTTAGGCTGTTTTCTTCTTCACGCATTTCTTAACGCAACTAGTCAGCTTGTGCCTGAAAACTGCTGTGCATGGTTGTATTTATAGCCTGCTAGCATTAATTTTAATAATTTTTCAACTTTAACGTTTATTTCGTAATAATAAATATGAAATTGAAGCACACAATAAAAACTGTATATCGTAAAGCAGAGAACGTCAAATACTGTTAAAAGTTTTAGAGTATTTTTTCGAAGAGCATAAATATAAACAAAGCTCTTAAAGATACTTCCTTACCGACGAGGAGTTCCGACAAAACCCGTTAAAACATTTGAAAGTAATAAAAAGAGCCGGACGAATCAACACCAGCAGAGTTAAAACCTAAAAGTTAAGGAACGCAAACTGTTAGAAAACTACCTTACGATTGTATCTGACAAATTTGAATTTCGACACTATGTTCGCGTTCTTTTCGGTATTTATTTTAGTTATTATATTGAATTTAGGGATGAACTACTATATACGATCTGTCCCGTTTCATTTTGCATAGATTGTCTTACGGTAATGAAACAGAAAATGTAAGGAGGGACGAAATCTCTCAGCGTAGTCAGTCCTATGTGTGTCACTTTTGACGCTATACATACATGCATACATACACGCGTGCCGAGGTTTGCTTCTTTATATCTACATACGTACATATTTATGTATGCATATACACACGTGTTTACAGTTAAATGTTTTGAGAGCCTAATTTTTTATTCGTTTTGGATTTAATATTTTGCAGTTTTAAACATTTTCAGATCCTACTTTTTTTTGATCGAGCTTTAAAATTTTGTACTGAAAACAGAACATCGTCGCTGTACCATTATAGCAAAGTGATTTAAATATGAGGAAATACGTGGTTTTATCCAGTGCAATACTATAAAAGGTTAGGTATTTTGTTAAAGATACAGTTGCTGCTAAACTTATCAGACCTTTCTATCGTACAAAAGAAACAGTGTTTGTAACATATCTTATGGGGGAATTAATTCAAATAATTTACCCAAAAATATACATTTTATTATTCCGTAATTAAGTAACCTAAACGCATGTTTAAATGTTACCAAAATATTTTTAATTTGCATCAAGTACATAATTGTAACACCACACTTCAATTATTTCGGTTTTTAATACAGGGTACGTGTGTCTGTAATGTCAAAATAATTACGGCAACCCAGAAATTTCAATCCGTTTATTTCAGAACTCTAATATAAAGTCTGTTTAAATTGTTCTCTACGTTGTTGTGCGTGGAGACGAATTATTATACTTCTGTATTATAACTCTCAAAACATACAGTAGAAGTTAACCAAGTTTTGCGTTGCGTGGTTGTATGGATGCTCATAGAAACGAGTCTTCCGTTTACCGTGGTTTACCAGCTAATATTCGCGTCCTGTTCATCGTGCCACCTGTGTGTATTGAACCATAATTAGATCACGGTACCACTAAGTATCTTCCCGACTCACCTGGGAATATTTTTCTTTGTAGTCTTCTTGTTGCCGGCGCCCAACTCGGGTCTGCATTTTCCCTTGGAGTCCTTCTTCTGGCCCGCGGGGCAGTTACTGGGGCGCTCCGGAGCCACCAGGATCTTGTCGGAGCACTGCGGATCAGACAGCAAGCACTTCTTGGCTGCGGGGGGCGCTAGAGTCGTTGTTGCTGCTGTAGTTGTGGACGCCTCGGTTGTCGGCAAGTTGGTGGACTCCCGGCGAGCAAACCAGCCGCTCAAAGACAGCTCCCTCCACGTCACCTGCCATCGACCGGGAGACGCAGGTTCCTCCTCTGAGAGGACGTTGCCGTCGATCAGACCGGCGAGGGGCCAGCGCAATGACGCCGAAGACGCTCTCCTCAAGATACACGCCGCCAGCAGCAGCGTAACTGGGAGCCTGCAGCGCATCTTTCGTAGGTCTCTTGGATGACTGACGGCCGATGGAGAGGACGCCCGGGTATTTATCAGTCTTTTCCGCTCAGACGTCACATCAACAAATGTTTGTTCGCCGGAAGTGGGGATGCGTCTTGGCGGTGAGGTTATCTCTTTCCGGCGCGCCATGACGAGGTGAGAATATGACTGACGTCGCTGAAAGTGTTCCGTGTTATCTGTCGAAGTTTCCCGTGTTTGTAGACGCTACGGCACATCTGCTCGCGTGACGTAACAGTGAAGATCGCCGACACGCCTTTGATCCTCAGTACAAGAATGACGCTCAACCCCAGGAGTTTACGAAGCCTCACGAGCTGGAGCAGGGTGGAATTTATCAGTTACAAGACAAGTTTTGTCGGTCACCAAGATTGTCATGCACGCATTTAATGCTTTTCAAGGATTTAAGATAGTGGGAACAAAAAACATACATATTTTATACATGCTATTTATGTTCCTAAATTCGGCGTCTGCAGAAATTTTTTCACGCGTTATTTTATTTCTATGAGAATAATATTAATTTTGTGTATTTTATTCGATATTTTAAACATAGTGCTGTCAATTTCACTTCGTTGTTTGTTTAGCGCCAAATGACGACTTTCGTTGGCTCACAATCACTTACCTTGCTCAACAGCAGAGTAGCAAGGGGTTAATAGAGAAGCTGCTCTCGCGAAGATTTGGACGCGTGTGAACTTTATTCGGCTTGCTTTTTGCACATTAGAAGCTGAAATTCTGCCCAGAGACAACCTACCTTCGTAACATTTTGTAAACGCCTTATTTTTACGAGTTTAGTCTGTGCCTTTCAAATCTTCCCTCATAGTTGCAATACCAAGCCAGTAACAGTCAAGTTATTTCACTTGGGTCATTTTTAGTATTTCTTAAGTGAAGAGTGATGTGAAAAGATTTAGGCCAGCCCTTAACATCTAGGTCTTTAGCGCTGTTGAGGGATAACTTGACATGAATGGAGCAGCGCCGGAATGAAGGGGCAGGAGAAACGGGAGACCCTAGAGAAAACACACAAACAAGCGGCATCGTACGGCATGGTTCCCACATGCGGAAACCCGGGGACCGACCCCGCCGGAAATCGGACCCGGAACGCCTTGAAGTTAGGTTCTCTTTATTATCCATGAAGTGAAATAATCACGAATTAGAAAGGAGAAAAAAATGTATTACTGAATTGCCTGAAGGCTTACAATATTGTCGTTTACGTTTCACGAATAACATCGTTCGAAAAAAAAGTATTAGTAATTCAGCCAGGCAAGGGGCTGTAAAATAGGTAGGCCAACTTTCAGGAAAAGCCTGCTTGCATGACGTAGCAGAAAATATTTCTACCAGCTGTTGGCACCTAGTGTATGTAACGAGACACCCAGTCTTCCCCGTGGCCCGCCTTTTGTACATACATACACGCTTCCATGAACAAACCATAGCAGCGAGAGTGCAGGACTGGGTGTGTGGCTGCGTAAGCACATCTGACTCGCGCTCTGCTCAGGTGACAGGATCGATACAGCCTGCCTGTCTCAGGCAGGTGCGGCCCTGATTTATTACTCATCTGGCCGTATTATACTTTATTAATTGGTCATTGCCTTTCTTACGATTTCGTATGTTTCAGTTGTTCAGGTGTAATTTTACTTTTTTGCGCTCCGTGAAAACATGTAAGAGCGGTTCTACCGGCGATTAAATGTCTATATGTGCGCTTAAATGCATGTTACATGTCTTGAGCTCGGTTTCATTTGATGCCAGCTAAGAAAACTATAAAAAAAACACAGGTTCGTTGGCTGAGACAAGTTGTTTTGCGATCCACTTTATACTCTACATTGTAAGTTTAATGCGTTTTTTATGCCTAAAAGAGACCAGATATCAAAAATTCGGGTTCGTCAGTTTTGTTTAAAATCGTCTTCTTCTCTGTGTTGGCTGATTTTTTCAAGGCAGTAAATACTATGTTTTTAGCAAATTATGTAAAAAACGAAATTCTGGTCAATTGACTTTTTAGGTGAAACGGTATAATTTATTGTTATGAAAAAAAAAAAGCTATCACAGGGAAAACCATTTTAAACAAAACTGCCAAACAGATTTGGGATATCTGCTCTGATTGAAAAAAAAAATATCGCAAAAACAGTAGAAACAAGAGAGCATGGCGTTAATATTGTGTGCTTAGTTATTTTTACGTTTTGTTTAACTGCTTACTTTATTATACGTGTTTAGATTTTTGTAACGTACGTTGATTTTAAAAATGTCATTAAAAACATTACGCATATGACAAACTAACTTACATTAAAGCATTACATAATACAATTTTTCTTGTTAAAACCACTGATTTGTTCAAGATATAATATTATGTGTTTCGGCTAAATAGTTTGTGTTTTTTTATATACCAGCTGTCCCGGCATGCACTGCAATACTTTTAATTTTTGGGTACCCCATTCTCCCTCTCTTCCCCGTTTGGCCACCCCCTTCAATTTGGGTTTATGTGCAGAAACACCTGTAACATTGTTTAAAATATGTGCAATTTTTAAGAAAGAAAAATCTTCTAATGTAATTCTCTGAAGTACAAAGGCTTCACATGATTAGTTACAATATATATAATAAATTGTTGGCGACATGTGAGTGTTCGTTGCTCACACTTTAAGTTATACGTAAATCAACAAAAAATATTTTACTCAGCTTACAAAACCTAACCACCACCATCTATACTATTTTCGTATCACAAGTGGAGGTATGTAGTTCTGGTAGTTTGCTTTTAAGTTGAAGAACCTGTTTAACAATATTCAGATTAATTGTAACTAACTTAATACTATGTTAACGACAGCAAATAAAAAATTAAGTTTTAATTATCTGTTTTCAAGCACTTGTTACTCTTATTATTCAATGTAGGTAGAAATGGACCCATATAGCCTACTTTCAGCTTGAGTTTGCAAAAATCACTCACATCATAAGATTGTCGGTCGGATTTCGCCTCAACGTTATAGGCCTATGTATTGCCATTCATTGAGCTGCGGGACAACGAAAGCATTCCTAGTACGTATTTTATTTTTTAAGTAATGGAATTTAAGAATAATATGTTGACTTACCTTGACGTTGTCCTTAGAAAAAGGTATTGAGGGCGCATAAACGCCGGTTACAAACAATGAAATAGTTTGTTTAGACATCTCGCCAAAAACGTAATGTCACTTATTTCGCTTTTCTGTAATTTGTGTCCTGTCATTGTTAATCAAGTACTCAAACTCGCAACTTGACGTTCTCAAAAAAGTTTCTAAGGCTGCTGTCGCACCTCAGGTCGCCTGATACGATATTTGATCGCTGTTATCTTACTTTAAGGATTTTTAAGTGGGATAAAATTATAATTGTTTATTTTCGTGAAGTAGTGTTAGCTTTTTAGGCGATACTTTTGAGTAGTTTCCTCTTACGAAACAATTTTTGGCTCTCATACGTTTCTCTAAGCATGCTTCAAAGCCAAAATTTGCATGTTACACTGACTAGAAAAGAATGAAAATCAATTGACTTAGCAAACCCTCTATGTAATGTTGCACGCGACCGATTTGCAAACTTCCATGACATCGGCCAGCACTCTGGCAAACCTTCCACAGAAACATCTACGCCGGCAACCCTGCAAGGTTTTATGGAACCTGCCACGGAAACGTCCATCGTGGCACACTGTCTTAAACTATACTTTAGACTTGTATTAGTACTTGCAACAAGGAAATATTTTCTACTTTAAATATTTAATGTAAACTAATCATGACACCGAACTTAATTATTAAATAACTTGTAAACATCCAATTTATGTGTACTTAATTTGACCAAATGTCTGTGGACACATTACGACTCGAACCTGTATCTTTGTGATTAGACACCGCACAATTTTCCCCTAGACCAACCTGACTTACGCGTTAGTTGTTTTTTTTGTATATATATATATATATATATATATATATATATATATATATATATATACATATATGTGTGTGTGTGTGTGTGTGTGTGTGTGTGTGTGTCATTTATGTATTCTCTATAATTTCCGACACACGTATGGTTTAAGTGGAGTGCAAATTTTTCGTGTTTTAAAAAAAAAATATTGTAATTTAACAATATTTGTACATGTACAAAAGTTGTTGAAAACTATAATGAAATAGAAATACGTTGTAATTTTTACAACAGTTTTTTTACAGTTTATCTTAAATACATGGCTGTGGTATTCAGGATAAAGTGAGCACTTTTGGAAACCGTCTTTTCATAGATAATAATCGAAAAAATGTATTTTATTGGGGCATCATACTTTAAATTTTCAGTACAGTGAAATATGTACAGTCTGTGTATTACTTACGCTGCCATGCTTTTGATTGAAAACTGACATAAAGGTACACATTTTATGAAGAAATAGTAGTGGTTAATAAGTGCTCACTTTATCGTTAACAGTGAAGAGCCAATAATTGGTGTGTGGCTAATAGTTAGAAAACCTCGCTTTAGAAATTCCTGCCCGTAATGGCATGTTCCACGCAGGGATTTGGCCAGATTATTTCCATTCTCAACGCGTTGACAGTAATTCACTGTCAAACATTCAATTTTAAACGAAACGTTCAAATGGACACGCGTTGAAATAAGTGACTTTGTTGTAGTCTTCAAGAGAGTAATAATTAGCATAGTAAACATACAGACGCTTCTAGAAATAGCACTGTGTCAATAATTATGCTCGCGGTTAAAATATTAGCATAGTATTACCTTTGTCGGACGAATACATGCTAAGCGGTTAGTAGCCAAAGTCTTTTTCCGGTAATATTGACTGTACTGGTAACGCCCTGGAGAAAAGTGTAATTATAACGTCAATGCTCGAAACAAGTACTTGTGTTTGTCGTATTTGCATTTGCCCGCAAACAGCGGCATTACTCTTTGGGGACATTGTGTATGTAGTTGTACTCCTGTTCACTGCAGTCTAGTGGGGAAAAACTTCCTACCCGGTGCAATTGAAGTGGGGCTGGTCTGGATGGAACATGTTGGCGTTCTGCCAGTGCAATAATTGGGATTCGCCAGTAATAATCATTACATACAGTATACTGCCCACAGTAAAGTGTTTAATTTTTAAAGACCACTCAAACGTACTTTACCGCAATTTCTGGCGTTAACATTAAAAGCTGTGAAACTTTTAATCTACTAGCTGTCCCTGCACGCGTTGCAATGTCCTTTTTTTTTTTTTTTTCTAATTTTTCACAAAATTTTCGGGTGCCCTGTTTAGCCACTGTACCCCGTTTCACCACTCCTCCCCCCTCCCTAAAAATATTTTTGTTTTGCAGAAACCTTCGGTGGCGTACGCACAACTTACCAATTTTTTTTTTTTTTCGTTTTTTTTATAACTTAATGTTTTCGGCACCATGTTCTGACCATGTACCCAGTTTTGTCCGTCCACCTTCCCTAAATATTTATCTCATCACAAACCATCGAGGGCGTTCTTACAACAGCTCACCATTTTATTTTCCACTAAATTTTTGGGTGTACCGTTATGTTCCTCTACTCCGATTTCCCCTTCCTCTTTGACTAATCAAAAATGTTTATTCTGGTCAGAAACCTTTGCTGGAGCATTTACAACTCACCAAAGTTTTATCACAGTCTGATGAATAGTATAAGAACACACAGAAGGTGAACGAACAAACAACATTCATTTTATACCTTTTATACATAAGATGTATTAGTCACAGTGAAGCAAGATTTAGACAGTACTGACAAGTGGTTAAAAACTGGGAAAATAGTGTTTAATAAAAAATTGAGTAGAGACTTAAAAAGTGCACGCTTTACCGTGATCTGCCTGTAGTTAATCGTGAGCAGCTGTACCAATCTTCCAGGGAGGTCTAAGATACGGATGACGTCAACAGGACGAGCGAGATATGGTCATGTGACGTTGCAGAAGCACGGAATGGCAGGAAAAGTACAGTCGGCACTGCAGGTTCTTATCGGCTCTGACGGTGGGATTTGAGAAGCATAGGGAGGAGGATTACTAGCTAGTTGCTGACGTACAGCTTCGGGCCGCTAAGAGGTCATATAGACTGTTTACTTTGCAAGTTTACTTGTTTCAAATATTGTTTGTCGTGCTAATGCTGCGAAGGAAAAGGCAAACGGTATGCATAACATAATTATTGTTTTAAATTCCAAAGCTTTTGCAAAGTTATATCAGACTCATCAGCGAAATGACCTTGGCTCATAAACTGAATTAAACGTAACCAACTCGGTTACTGCAGAAACAAATAAACATTAGATGAAAAGTACAAGCATGGTTTTTTTAATGTGTTTGCCATAACACAGGATAGAGAGAGAGAGAGAGAGAGAGAAAGAGTGAGAGAGAGCGAAAGAGATTGATATGTAGGTATACAAGATTGAGTGAAAATAAACAAACATATTTTAGCTCCTGGTACTACATGAATAGCATGCTCTACTTATTGTGAGAGCTATCTGCTACGTACAGTAATTACGTACGACTGCGGTAATTGAATCTTTGCAATTAGTACCTAAAACGTCACAGGAAAGGGTTGACAATGGTGTGTTGAATTTACAATAATTTCAACTGCAAAAATTCTTCTTTAATCTACAGATTTATTTTGCAAACGTGCTATATTTTTATTTTTAAGTTTAGCCATTGAACATTTCGTATTGAAAAAGTTTTCTATTAGGCACCTCAAACGGAAAAAAAAGTTATATCTGAAATTGGCCAGATATGGGACAGATACGAATTAGTGTATATTTCTCTATCCCTGATGCCAGATCTGGCCAGTTTCAGATCTAGCCAGATCTGGCCCAGATATAGCAAAACGGATAAATAACGCTTTGTGCAGTAGTAGAGGAAAGGCAGCTAAACTGACATAGATCTGTAAACCGACACATCCCTGTGTTGTAAACTAGATGGTGCTGCACTCTACAGCTCGACCATGAATTACGTCGTCCAGACTCATAAACATTTATCTAAAGCATGTTGTGATAATTTTATTTGTATATTTGCGTCTCAGCAGTCAGTGTGTTTTATGAAGTTTGAAAATTGTTGTCTTTTGAGTGTTAAATACATATTGAATGAACTAAGAAGTGGTGAGAAAATTAAATATCATTCTATCATACTATATTGGTTTCAAAAATTTGTAAATGATTTAGTTTGTATTTTTAACTTCACTGATTCTGCGACAGTAAAAAGATAAATGTAAGACTAGAGTGTATTTAAAACCGACATACCATGCGAGTTTATGGATTTGTAAACCGACATACTGTGATGTACTGCGTTGAATGTGTCTAGTCGTCTTGAACAAATAAATACTGTGTGTTAGTCTGATCTGTATTTGTTTCACATGGCCCGTAAGAAATGTGAAACATAAATCATACATTTAAATTGTAGAAAACTTTACCACATATTCTCACCTCAACCCAAGTGGACAACTCTGTGAAACAGATCCACATGGTGGGACAACTCCGCCAGCAACAACATATGATAGTGAACTACAACCCTGTACACATGCGATACCAGTCCATTTGAAGTTTCTCCTGTTGCTTTGAAGAGATGCAAAACTTCCAAAATTTCCAAAGTGGTCGTAAAGCCTCTGAATCGAAAGTAATTACATCGTCTCCGTATAACAAATACTTTAAGAGCAATGAGTGAAAAGAAAATTAAACAGAACACAAAAGCACAAAGAGGTCCCCTCTGCCTTCATATGTGGAAAGCATGGCGTAAAGAAAAAAAAAAAAAAAAAGCTCATATATTTATGTTTTTAGAATAAAATTGGTATATTTTTCTGAAACCCAGCAGACTGAAAAAGCAATTTTCACCCATTTTTAAGGATAGTCAAACACCATTTTTTCGAATAAACGTACTGTATTAAATAAACCACAGGAACATTGTTTTAAAAGTGGAGTCTTATAATTAATTGACACATTGTAAACCCATTTAAAAGTTTTGTGTATGCAATAATACGCGTGACACGCTACAATATCGTTTATGCGCCAAGCGAGTACTTATAAACCGAACTTTTTTTATATACGCCATTGCGAGTGATAACGTATACAAAAACTGTGCAGTTTGTAATACTAACCCATTACAGGAATCGTTCAAAGATCACATCGAAGAGAGGACTTAACTTAATGCGATTACGTGACCGGGACCAGGCGGATCACGGTGGCCAGCAATCAATCACAAAATGGAGCAGTAGTGAGGAAAAAATAATAAGGATTAATTTGAGAAGAAACCTACGACATAGTATAAGTGCAGATAGTTCAGTGGATGATATGTGATATCCGTGCGTGTGTTTTGATGTAATGACAAGTTGGAAACGCGGTATCTTATGCTTCTACAGAAACACACCCACATAATACACATGCGTTTAAAGTAAGTCGTTAATTTTTTAGTTACGTTTTGAAAAACTGCTGAAAAGGATGTGACATTTAAACTTTGCGTATTGTGACAGCTTTCTGGATCGACTGCTGATTATAATGCAACACCCAATATAATAAATCATTGATTTTTTTTTGGGAACATGTGTGGATGAATGTTCATATTTAATATGCACTTATGACCTAATGGCTTTATTTAAACACTTGCATGGGAATCCTCTGTCACCCACCGAAATACTGTACTTGCGCTTATTTCTAAGACATCCAGATACGGGATAAGTATTGTCACAAATTTGCTGTCCTGGACGCAGCCAGGTTCGCTTGGGATGGAGGGCTTATGTAATTAAATAAAATTACTTAAATTAGGGTTCTTAATTTATTATACACTCTACAAAACACTCTACATTAATTACAAAACACTTGCAATCCACTCTCTCTAAATAAACAAGTACAAATATCATATTCAAATTACCTCACTAACAGTCAAATTTACTATTCTAATACTGGCTAATTAAATATCTATCTCGCTTAGTTCTCCAATCGCACAGTCCCTACATGGGAATGTATCGCCAATCACCACTATGTACAGTTAAACCTGTTCGTCCACTCACACTTGCTCACACCACTCCAGGAAAGTCACTTTTGTCCACAGCAGCACAGCCTCTTCTTCATTCGCTGGTCTCCCTCGTTCGCTCGCCACGCACACTTACTGGCTAATCGCTGATCAGACTCTCTCGCAGCTCGCAATGAGCCTGCTTGTATAGTACTTGCATCAACGCCCATAACATTTTCTAAGTTTGCCGACAGGGCTGGGTGACATAAGTTGAACCTTCCCAAAGTTTCGGTAACACTCAGTCACGCCCGAGCTGAGTGCCCACTCATTCAAAATGTTGTTGACGTCAGTCGGTCTCTGTGACATCAGTCTGTCCGAGCAGGTCGGGCGTCAGGAGCAGTTACCTGGGGGAAAGGGGGCCCGCATTCCAGCACCTAACAGCCCGGGCTGTACGTAGCGAGTTGGTGGTTGCAAGGAGGGGAATTCTTCAGTCTCGTGTCTGTGCGAGCCACTGGCTCGTTACAGTATGAAAACTACCGACAAATTCAATCAGCATATTCCTTGTGGAGAAGTAAGTCGCAAACATTTGTAGGCAAATTGTTGAAAATGTGTCGTACATGTGCTATGTCCTTGAAGGTAGAGCGATAACACATGTTAGTTGTAAATAACGCAGATCGCATCTGGAAAAAAAAACAATAAAATTGTGGAATATGTGTTATGTTAAACGAATTCCTGCAACCAACATAAAACTGGTTTGGTTGCTGTCATAAATATTTTCCTTGCATAAATGAAAGGTTGCAAACCTGTTGTTACATAAATTTATGTGAACCCCGAAGATAAATCAAGTTCCGAAGAACCGATTATTAACGATGATTTAAAATAACAAAAACACTCTTGTGAATTATATACTTAATCCCACCATTTTTTGCATGTAATCAATCAACACAACAGTAGAGTCAGGCAATCCTTATAAAAAATATTTCAAAATACCGACCGTAAATGTCACACCATCGCCGCCAACTTTACACATGTATTTTAAAAGATATCAGATCTTCGCTTTCCTATCATGTACAAAAATGAGCTACGACACTCCAATAATATTTTTTTTCAAAATGTTATTTGTATAACAAAACCTGCATTGAAAGTTCAAAACTGGCTGGAATAATGGAACTCGAAAACTTTCTTGACTACATCCACTGTAGTTACTAAGACAATGTTATGGCACCATTTACTGTGTCAGCAACCAGATAACAAGCTTGCAGTGACTGGAGTACACAAAACATCAGTCTAGCTCACGGCGGTAGAAGAACAGGTCTGGACACTCGCCTGGAAACTTGACCCCCTTGTTGTTTGGCTGCAGTTCACCAAGTTACCAAAATATTGTGTTTTATTGGCGCTGATGTTACGGCGGTCGGACTAAACTCCGCCTACTTCCTTTCCGCTACGATAAACAATTTATCAAAACGTATTTTTTATCAATTTATGAAATACTTTCTTCGCTCACTATTTTAAGAAAAGTCTCCAGCAATCTTTATTTACTCTATAAATTTAACAATGGAAAAAAGTGGGCGGAATTTGAGTCCGACCGCCCGGAAAACAGCGCCAAAAAGTACGACATTCTCGGTAACATGACGAACTACAGCCAAACAACAAGGGGGTCAAGCAAAATACATTGTTAGGTAGGCGAGTGTCCAGACCTGTTTTTCTACGACCGTGGTCTAGCTCAAGTTGGTTCCAAGGAGATTACACGAGCAGCAAACTTTTGGAGGGTCATTACAACTGTTATATTACGGGTGTAATGCAAAACTAGCACCCGCATTGCGTCTGGTGTCTCCGAATCGCAAATTAATATTCATACACTGATTGCATCGTGTATGTTAGGGTGAGAGTACGAAATTGCCACTCTGAAACAGGCCACGCTCTTCACGTCTGCTTCCGGTGTATTTTAGTTATAAAATTATTTTGTTAATTACAAAAGCCAAATTCTACGAAGTGCTGTAGGACACGCTGTTCGATAATTCAGATTTACATATAGTTTTTTAACATATCAAATTAAATATTCGGTGTCATGACTCTACACGCAATAAAGTCGTTTCATGACGTGTTCCGAACTGGGGAATGCAATAGTAGAGAATTGCCTGAGAAAACAACATCCGCAAACATTTGTCCGGTTCAAAACAGCTGCAGTGATATAAGAGAGCCTTCTCCTCCCCACCTTTCTCCACCTCCTACTAGTAGGATTCACGAAACACCGCCAAATCCTGAACCCAGATCTCAGAACTAAGCTTCGTGGATTATTGGGTGTGGGGCTGGATGAAAGCGCTTGTGTATGAAAGACGGTCACAAACACAGACTCACGGTAGGATTGCCGGACTGTATCGGGATTGTGCAATGATCACCAAGGCGAACCGCTGCGAAATGCAGTGAGATACACGCTCCGAACCCAGACGAGTACCATGCACGATTATACGTATGACTTATGTCTGGAGTTCTGGGCTGAAGGTTGTGTGCGTGTGTCTCTCGTGTAATCTCCGTAATCGTTCGGAATCTCACTTTTGTACGAAAGTATTATTTTTTCAGGACGAACTCTGCTCTCACGTTATAAAATGTGATCAACAGTCTCACTGCATTTCGTTTTTGCAAGACCTACTAAGTTTATTTGAATATGTGTCACTTATATGTTTAAAAATTGGTTTTCGTACTGTTTAGATAACAAAACTACTGTGTCTGCACGATTGCGTGGACATCACAGAAATTGTGATTGGCGCGGAGGTATCAGCTGTCAAATTAAACCACATTAACCACAAGTTCTTTTACTATAAGCGTAGATGATACGAACATGCTACACATTTACAAGCGTTTCTGAGATATGTAGAACATTGTAAACCATCTTGTAAGCTAACAACTGCGACTTGCCGCAGATGAGATTACATAAGATTGACTAGTGAAAAGAAGTTTTTAACTATCCGAATAACTGCGAAATAACTTGGTCATAGTCTGGATGAGTTAGAAATTGTTCCAAGGCACTCTTGTGCAGGAAATCGATTATATTCAGTTCCAGATTTTTTTTTCGTGTCATCTTTCTGCATACGACAATACTCGTTTTCAAAATTGTGTGACAGTTATATATATATAGCATATACATATAGCATACATATAGCATATATATAGCATATGTATATATAGCATATACATATAGCATATATATATAGCATATATGTATATATATAATATATGTATGTTAACAACAGCTAGAGACACTGGTAAATCGCGGGAAAAGTTGATTGTTTGCTAGGCTCCAAAATGCTATGTATAACACTGAAGGTATTGCACTTATATTGGTTATTGTTTATATAAAGCACTGTGTCCCTCTTCAACAGGCCCAATTAGAACTGTGTATTTAAACGCAGAACGTGTGTTATTTGCCAGAAAACTGTTCACGCGTGTC